>VZTT01004779.1:78337-100298 GCA_013400855.1 Buphagus erythrorhynchus | reverse complement strand
TTTTTCTGACCTCAGTTTAATTCTCAGACTGCCGTGCTTGAAATTGTCACCTTGTATGAAACAGTCCAAGAAAATGACAACACTGTTTTGAAGTGTAAGTGAAAAGCACATGCTTGTCCTGCTCAGTGACCTCAGAACATCCTCTACATACTTGTACTTTTGTCCTTGCTAGTTCAGTTCAAGAATTTAATTCTCATGCGAGAGTTGATCATTTACCACCAGTTAGGTGTCTTTAGGAATTTGCTGATTGCTCAGATACTCATTTAATACATTGCTACGAGTGACAGACATCTGTTTCTGAGTAAGTCCTTGCTTGTTTGCTGTAAATATGATGTTCATCTGCCTGCGTTAGCTGCTTTGGTGCCTGGGGAGAGGCAGTGTGGAAAATGTTATTTAAGGAAAAATTATGTACAGCATGCTGCATGAAAAAGTCCTTAGTATCAAAGCAGTAGGGGCTAGAGACATGTACTGCTCTTAATGACAGGCTTGTTTGGCTTTTTTAGATAACAATTTTGAATGCTGCTTGTAATTCAGTTTTCTGAATTCTGCTTTTTTGTGGAAAAGGCTTTGCACTTTTGTAAAGTTTTGCTGCTTTGGTTTTACTTTTGTTGGGTTGCAGAACATGACATTGTTTTATTTACGTCTCATAATTTTTAATCTATGTATACTTTTCTGTACTTTCCTTTTTAAAATGATCTCCTGCACTAGGGAAGCACTCAAACATTTGAAATACAAGCAGTAAAATGTAGAGTTCATGATGCATCTGTGGAAGCTGGTGGTCTGTAAAAGTCAGAGGTATTGATATGTGCTTACATGTTTTGTTTCACAACAGATTAATGGGTTATTTTACAGTAACATGGCACCATAATCTTATTTGTATGTAGCAATTTTTTTGTTGAGTCTCCTTTGTAGCATATTTCAATTTCTATGTTATTTACCCACCTGTTTTTTCTACAACATGTAGAATAGTATGGGTTCAGTTCAGAACAGAAGTTGACCTCATATCTGTAATTCAAATTAAACTCTGTTAATTTTGCTAAAGTTTACTGTGTGTTTACAGCTCCATCTTGAAGATACCTGTTCAAGTGATTAGTATAATTGTAAACAATTAGTATCAGTTGACTCAGTATTACCATTTATTAAAGCTGATTTTACTTCTGGGAATAGAAAATCCAACTGGATTTTAAAACAAATGAGATGTTCAAAGACAAGAGTAGCTCATTGGCTGACCTGGAATAATGACAAGAATGAGATATGAATCTTGTGTCATGTTTAACCTGTATTTAAGTTGTAAGGTCAGAATTAGTGATTAAATATTATTTTCTTATTTTCTNCAGAATTAGTGATGCACAGCCCTTGAATGTTTTTGTCATTTATAATAGTCAGGAGCACAGAATTCTACCTGGAATTTTGTCTAGGCTGTTTATTTAGGATATAAATATAATCTGATCATTAGGAGAGCTTGGAATGCTTGGAATTTTGAGGCCCATAAGAAAAAACCCCCTCTACTTTGAGTAGCTGTAGATATGAAGAATATAGAAAAATTATATATTTCATATTAAGACCATCACTTAGACACATGAGCACTGAGAATGTACTTCCCTAACTTTTCAGTTTGTTTTGAAAGATGACCTAAGTAAGATTATTTTTTTATCTAATTTGCTTTTCCTGTCTCTAATGAGTCTGACTTGTAACTGTTTGAATTGTAGTTGGTGGCTCTATTTGATCTGTTAGTTCAAATATGCCATGTCACATCAAGGAACCCTTGATTTATTTCCACATCCCTTGCAGATGGATTTGCCAAGCAAACAATTTTCTTAGAATTATTTAGATTATTTTTGGCCTTTTTTATTTAGTGAGAAAAGTGCAATAGATCACATTTTTATTAACATTTCTAAATGTGTGCATATTATACTGCATTCATCTACCCCCAAAATCAATATTGGTTGAAGCTTGTTAAGATGACTGACAGGCTGGTTATTACTTCTGCCCTCCAGTGACTGTCCACATGGATATTCCCAGCCATTCACTAACACTGGCTGATTTTGACTTAAAAANATGCCTTTATTAACAGTTGTGGTGAGAAAATAGAAATACTGGAAATGCTTGAAATCTCTCAGGATAATTTATTTTCCTAACTCACCATATTAGCAAAACAAAAAATTTATTAAGAAACTTTAAAAGCTCTTTGAAATAATCCATAAAATGGATTAGGAAGTAAATATAATTTCAGTTAAACGTGCTACTATTTACTGAGTTCTCAGTGGACAAGTTGTGAAATATGAAAATCAGATTTAGAAAAAAAGTCAACTGGCAAATTGAACAAAACTTTTTTTTCTCCTGGAAAGGGCAGATCTGACAATAAGGTTATTTACATACACCAGAACAAAATCAATGAAGTAATTTTACTTTCTGTTTTCTCCTCTGCTGTATGCAGGTGTAATAAGTCATCTTGACTGGCTGAGCAAGGAGGGATCCTGGAGGCTTGGGTCTTTCTCTTTATTTTTGAAGCTGTACATACAGCAGCTTATGAACACACTCCTTCTCCAGATTCATTTTCTGCAATCCTTTTTATGCTGAGTAGTTAATTAAAAAACATATTAATCATAGCTTTCCTGAGATGCTCTTTTGCACGGCAGTATCCGAATTTCTCTCTAATAGGCTCAGTAGAGCACAGTGACATTGGCCCCTCACCTTCTGATCACTGCTAAACTTTGCCAGTGGGGCTGACAGGCACCGTGTCCTAAAGTGCCACAGGCTGTGGCTCGGTCCTTTCATGTGCACTGGAACTGCTCTGAGAACTAAAGAGAAGGAGGCTCTGCCTTTCACTCAGGTGTCACAATGGGCAGGGCAAATCTTCAGCAGTTCTTACTTTTTTTAATCAAGGAGGTTTGTAAAACATTATTGGTGAAAGAATATTCTTAAATCGTAGAAATGAATTTGTGAACAAGTAAATGCTCTGAAAACAGAGCCTCTTCATGAGCTGCTTTCTGTGGATGTTGCCAAAATATTGTTTTCCAGAATCTCAAGTGAGTTTGTGAAATCCAGATTTTGGTGTATTTCCCAATATACCATACTTAGCCAATTGTACAAAATTGAGTATTCACACAATTGTTAAGTTCTGCAGAGGATACTTATAGATATATCATTCATTTCTTCAACCAATCTGAAGTCAGACCCATGTAGAATCGGGCAGTATTCCTTTTAATACAAACATCCAGTGCAACAAAATATACTTCTGGTTTTCAAGCACACTCATATTAAATGGAAAGTAGGCCAAAGGGATGGATACTGAACCTGCTTTGTCTTAATATTTATAGGAAGCAATTGGAAAGAAATGATATTCTGTGAAGGAGTTAAATGATGTGCACTGGGTCGGTGCTCTGGTCCTGCAGGAGGTAGAACTTGTTCAACTGTCTGCAGGATGCTGAAGGAGATCATGAGGTTTCCCCACCTCTATTGACCAGGTGCCAATTCTCTACAGGAAGCAGCTATTTCAAAGAGATTTAGATGATGTCACAGGAAATAAAAGATTTCTCCTTTCCAACTGAAATGCTTTATATGCTGCAGGATACTTTAGTATCTTAACAGTACACAGTATATATTTCATGATGTGGTCCATTTTTATGTCTAACTGTTAAAGAACAGAGTTTAGTTCATTTTTTAGTTTTTTTTTCTTTGTCTAAAAATTAATCTAATTTGCATGAGGGTTTTTTTGGGGAGTGGGGAGGGCAGGTTAATCAGTCTTACTAAGTGCTACAAACTCTGACTACAAAATAAATTCAGCAATGTACCTTACAACACACTAAATCTTGATCATAAAAATAATACAAAGGTAGCTTTATCATTCCTTTCTTAGCTCTTTGAAGTTTTGATCTAAAATACTGCAAACTGCTAAGATTTATAAACTGTGCAATGTAAAATATCTTGTATTTCTGAATTGCCTGCTGGTGCTGAAAGTTAGAGTTTCCCTCTACGTGTGGATGCCAGAAAATAATCTATTTCATGTGGGTAGCTGGAAGAATGTGGTTACCGTGCTGCAAAGAGAGAAAAGGACAGTAACACACACACGGACCTCTTTGGGAAAAAAGGCCACTTTATTGTATGTCTGTATTTAAAGTAAGTTACGATCACTAGGACAGCACAGTAGTTCATTGGACAATTGGGGAAAACATCTCTGACCAAACATGTCTGGATGCCTCATGAGAAAAACACCAGGTGTTCACTTATGTTATGAATTCCACTCTGTTTTTCACCATGTTATCATCCTGGGAAATATCCTCCCTAACTGAAGCTGTAGTCAGCTTGTCAGCCTGGGAATGGACCTGAGAATCAAGAGGAATTCAGGCCTGAGACGAATCTCCAAGCTGTAATTCCCTAGCTCTCTAAATGTGTGTGTCCACAGAACAATGCAAAGTCGTGCCTTTACAAATATATGGCACAGAAAGATTTTTCTTTATTTGTTTACTTTTAATTCAGTGATATTAAATTGGCAAAATATCATTGGACACTAAAGGACAATGTGTTAGAAAGTGGGCACTTTTTTTTTCCTCTTCCACTTTATACTCACAGAATCAGCACTAAATTGCAATTATGGAAGTTTACATTTTTGCTTGAAATGTTTCCCTCCAAATTTCTCCAAAGGAAATCTGTATTTAATAACATTTCCCCATAGAGACCCCTGAATGTTTCAGTACTGCTCAGTCCCCATTTTGAGAATTAAAATAGTGCTTTGATCCCATGCTTTGGATCTTTCAGAGGCACAAATCCTCACCCACTGTGAATCTCTGTCCCTCCCCTGTGCATTGTTTACTATCGTTGCCATTAGTAGTTCCAGAGCTACTTTGTGAGTGTGGGACTGTTTCCTCAATGTGATTGTAAATCTTAATTTTTAATTTAATGTGGCTTGGGAACCAGTTTCCTTTATCAGAATCAGTTCAAAGAAAGTCCAGTGAAAGAGGAGGGAAGAAGAGGGGATAAACACTAAGGTTAGTCATGGTTTAGCTAAAAATATTGGGCTGCCTTGCCTGGGGAAGCTGTCAGGAACAAGGCTGATACTTTCATAATGACTTTTGTAAGGTAGCAAGAGTCATAGCTTCAGCCTTTTCCTTGTGTTTTATGAATCAGATGAAGTTGCCAATACCCATTCCTCTATGTCAGACATTTTACTTATTCTGCAGTCTAAAAGCTGTTTGCTTTCATTATTTAGGAATCGGTGTTATTATCATCTTATATGTATTAGAATTATTGAGAGGATGCACAAGCACACAGTGTCTCATCTGCTTGATCTGCCACATCTGCTTTTCTGAAAACTGTTGAAAATCTGAAACTAAAACATTTCCTGTTCTTGAACCTACTGCTTATTATTATATATAGTCTCTTTACTTCTGAATGGTTTCTCAACACTGTTGGATAGATATGATGATCTACAAAGGAAAATAAATTCTCAGTTTAGGATGTTATATATAGCATACCAAGCAGGGAAAAAAGAAAGAAATGTATGACTCTTCTGAAACTTCAGAAGGGAGTCATTCACTGAAGATGATGTGCTGTTTGTTGGAAATGAAGAAACTCAAGGTACATAAAGACACTTTTAGTTTTAGTTCCTTTGGTTTTGGACTATCAATTATGTGGCACAGGAAGTTTGTGCTCTGGAGGTTTTCTTAGATGCTGGCAGTAGTTTCAAGTAAACTTTTTATATGCTCAGAACTTCTGGAATTGGATGCTTAATGTCTCAAATGGAGTAGCAGCACACTTTACAAATCAGCCTTCTGTGGGCACTGTCTAAAGGCTGTAAGGAAGATTTACCATGCAGTGTTTGTGGGATGCTTGGATATTGACTCTCTCATTGCACTTAATAAGAGGAGATACCAATATAAGAATAAGCTTAACTGATTATTTTTCAATAATCAGCTGTCTTTTTTAGTAGTTACTGAGAGAAAAGCTGTCCTACTGAATCAGTGTGGATTTCAAGGGGATCTGTTGCAGGGGAATTTTCTACTTGTTCCTTTTATGGCAAGTATTATGATTCTTTAATTTGTGACATTGAACAGCAAGTTAAAAAAAGAAAAAGGCACTGGAATTTCTTACCTAGACAGCAAACATTTACAGTCCTGTCTAGCAAAGATGAAAACTGCAGCAGAAGTCTGAGAAACAAGGAAGTACCATACAGAGGGGAGTTGTGTCTTCAATCTGCTGGAACAAATTTTCTCTGACATCAGATTCCAAGACTGGGCTGACTGAGACCTGAACAGCTTCTTCACTGTAGGATCATGTACTGCCTTCTGAAGACAGTAACTTAAACCCAAACACAGTCTTATAAAATCAATGTGGTATCTCTTCTTTTTGGACTGGATTTTGACTTTGGACTGTACAGGATAATACCATTATTTTTAAAGTTACCAGAGGATCTGAGTCAGCCAGCAAATGAGTCAAGGTGAAATACTCCAGGAGGCAGATACACTAGGGATATGACCAAAGAAAAAAGGTCCTCATGTTGTAAATGATATTTTAAAACAGAGCTTTCCATCATTTGTCTCACTTGTAAGTTAGACAGAACATAAAACCCAAAACACTGAGGTGGAAACAAGAGAAATTGATGCCTTCTGTGTTTACTGGCTGCTTTGAAAGGTTTTCACCTACCATTTCCACTGAGCTCACCATATTTCCACAGAGTACAGTGGGAGCAGAATTTAAAACTTTACTTTCTGTGATGAATGCATGGTTAATGCAGAATCATTCTTGCTAGCATTAACTTAATTTTTTTAAATGGACTTAAGATCAACTGTGCTAGAAAATTTCTTATAAAACTATGGAAGGCTCTGGATGATGGAACTGTTTTTCTCAAGAATGAATAAGCATTTCTGGAACATTGACAATCTAGAAATTGTTAGTTCTGATTTTTTCGTTTGAAGCTGTCTTAAAAAGTGGCATTCTTGTGAACCTACCCTTGGCATGTGCCTCCTTCATAACATTTAAACTTGTTGACAAATTTTAAACAAACTTGTCATGGGTAAAAGTCACAGAGGTTGGGTATGTTCACATTTCATGAAAATGAGGGTTAGGTACTGGAGAGAGAGAGAGAACTGTTGTCATATCCTTACCCAAGGAAGACAACAAAATTAATCTTTGGTTAGACATCAGAGATTCTTCATAAACTCACCCTTGAGACAGAAATCTCAACTATGATATTGGACTGTGATAGTTTTGAGGCTCAGAAAATAATCAGGTGTGGCTTGGGGAAGTTTTTTTTCCCCTCCAGTTGAAAAGAGCATCCATATGCTTTGAACTGGAATAACTTCAGACATTAAAGAAAAAAAATAAATTAAAAATGCAATTAGAGCTTTGATGAGAGCACTCAGGTCTAATTTAGAATAACCTGGACTGAGCATGAAATGGCTCTAAAAATAGCAGGGTGCTTAAAAACCTGGAAGGAATCCATGGAGAAAACACAGATTTACATAGTTAAAAGACTGAATGAGTAAAGATGGAGATTTGCTGCCAATATTTTTGTTGCCACTTCATCACCTAGAGAAGAAAGAGATGAGGACTTTGCATATAGTTTGGAGTCTAAAGAGTGATTTTTTATCCCTGAGTTACCATAGTATCTGGTTTCCCTGGTTACCAGTGACCATGGAAGGGACACTAGGGAAGCTGAAGGCTGGTTATATATTTATTTTTTGAGAAGGAAAAAGAGAGAGAGGGGTCAGAGAAGATTTTTGTGCGCGTGAGAACAGAATGTGAGAATAGTGCTGGAGGATAACAGTTGGGAACAGATTTTGTCTGAAATAGAATTTATAGATTTCAGTGCAAGGAGTTAAGTAGTTGAAAGAAAAAGAGTGGTGGTGAGAAACAGAAATTCTGATGAAAAAATGAGGAGAAGAAGAGTGCTAAGACTGTCTTCCTGAGAGACTGGAGGTTGTGTCAATACAGGTGATAGAGGGTGTGATTTGACCAGATTTTCCCTTTACCATGGCAGCACTGGACTGGTCCTTTCTGTGCTTGGGGCTTTACAAACAGAGAACCAATCTACTTGTGTCATAGACAGCATGTTTCTTGTTAATCCAGAGGATTGTTTTGGTAATTCTTGTGGCTGAGACTGCTGAACAGTTCCCAGAATGGAAATTTAAGGAGATTCTTTAAGTGTCTCCTTATGGCCTGTTGCATTATTGTCAATAGATGAATAAATATGGTAGATTATAGCAAGGAGGGCTCTCAATGAGTGTTTGTTTGCTGGTTTCAACAATAAGAACATTGCTGATTTTCCCTTTTGCTTTCAAACTTACCTATTTCATGTTCAGAAAACCCTTTGAAAGATGCCACACTGTAACAGACATCCAATGCAACAAACACTCCTGGGCAGCTTTGGGTTTGATATTTAGTGGAAAGCAAAGGAAGGCTGTAATTGCTTTCATCCTTTAGACTTGTTGACACTTAATCAGCTCAGATTTCCAGGGAGGAATTATTCAGGCTTGGGGAATTTTTGACACCTCTACATTAGTAAAATATTTTTTTAGACATTTTAATATTCTTATTCCACAAGGACCTGCTCATGTCAGAGAATCTCTTACAGAAAATTCCCACTAATGCAAGAGTGGCTCTGCTGCACTAGTTCCAGTGTCTGAGGCAGCTTAAATGGAAACATAATTCTGTTTTCTCCCCGTGTTTTATTAATAATACACATTTCTTTGATTTCTTCATTTCTAAGGCAATTTACAGGTACTTGACTTGGACCAGCTTCTCCCTATCCTTAAATTAAAACAGTATAAAGACTTAAATATAAGAATACTAAACTTCATCATGTGTAAACTCTTGTTTATGGCTGAAATTGTAAATCTCTGTCTATAATATGCTCTTTTATTTCTTTGCACACAGGCCAGATGGTAGGAAACAGATTATTTTACTAGTTGGATAATTTTAAGCATGTGATTAAAATGCTGTGAGTAAATACATCATTTTCCTATCTTTCATTACTGAGCTTGTTGGCGTTCCATTCAAAACTTATTTACTGAGTTTGGTTTTTCAGAGGTTTTCTCATTAATTTTATTTTCAAGATGATTTAAAATACCAAAAAGCCACTTCATTGTATGTCTTCTAAGGCAGAGATTTTTAGGAAAAAAAAAAAAACAAAAGAAAGACAACACACTGTGTATGAGCCTTTAAATTCATTGAGGCAAATGGGCTCTGGATTTGACCCTTAAATTCAAGGTTTCAGACTATCAGTAACTATGATATGATGATGAATTAATCATCCTGAGCATTTCAGTAACCTACAGAATACCTTAATTCACCAGAAGAGAAGGTTTCTGTAGTATTGTAATAGTACTCTGAGCTTATTCATAACTAATAAATTAAGAACTACCTTTAATTTAGATTAGTAATTCTGGTGTAGATTTAGTATTTAGTAGATTTAGAGTATATGAAGGTAGAAAGAGGATTCACATTTAGATTCTTCAGATTTATTGTGCTCATATTCCCTTTTATTTGTCAGTATAACTCAAAATATTTGTTTCCAAATCTGAGTTCAGATTCCAAAATTCTCTCAATTTTTCCTATTTATTGTATTTTTCCTTTTGATTGCATTTTTTCTCAGTGTTTTTAAAAGGCTATCTCTGTTTTGATCCTGATTTGCATGAGTGCAATGTCAAATGTACACATGCAAATGGGGTGGTTACATCTGCATACCACCATGCTTGCAGTCCCTCTTTGCATTGGCAGGTAGCTAAGAGCTAAAATGCAAATACAAGTTAGTCTCAGTATTGTCACGATTCTCATTCATGTGACAGCAAAGGAGAATTTTATAAATGGTTTGGAGGAAGGTGTTTAAGGGGAGCCTTCCCAGCCTAATAGGCTTGAACCAGCATCATGGGCCAATTAAGTGAAAGAAGATATTGGTCCTATGCACTGTCTCATTATTCCCATAAAGCATTCTTTTTGTCTGCAGGAATAAATTGGATGCCTTATAGAAACTTCTTTCTCACTAATATTTCCACTTTGACATGAGACAAGATTTCCAGACAGTGCATCTCTGCAAATTCTACACTTTGGTGCCCACAGCCCCAGCTCAGTTCAGCACTTCCACCTTGGGGGCTGAAGAGGTCCAAGTGCCACCTTGGAGTGGCAGAATTGAGCCCCAGTGCCAGGGCCACTCCTTGGGTGAGCCCAGGCTCGTGGAGCAGCCCGGGCTGGGTCTGTAGGAGAGGGCAAAGCCACTCCTCCCACTCATCCCTGGGGTGACAGGTAACACACACAATGTCCTCCTTTACCCAACAATGGGCAATGCCAGTGATCCTCCTGTGCTGGAGTCTCGCTCTTTCCAGCCAGGTGTATCCTCTGATCAGGGGTAGGAAGGTTTCACCAATGAGATTCCCTCCCCTACCCTGACATTTAAGGTAAAATCTCCCTTTCCTCAGGCAGAAGCACTTGTGTCTGGCTTTGTTGATAGGCTCCAGATAGCTTTCAGTTAATACATGAACTACATGTTCTAACCACCTTTTTTAAAAAACATATAGCAACATTTTCTCATAGCTAGTCTTCCTGAAACATGACTGTCTTGTTAAATATTATTCTTCTTATGCTGCTGAAATATATTTTATTCAAAATATTACTTATTTAACAGCTAATATGCCTAGATTATAACTTTCTTGGTAGAAAGCTTTTTCCCTTTATTTTTCTATCAATGTTCAGCTACAAGTGAAAAAAACCCAAAAAATCCTCCAAACCACCAACTACAATTGCCTAACTCCAAGACCAGCACAGCATACAATTTTGAGGAAAATCTGCCATGAAAAAAAAATAGAAGATGTATTGGAAAGGACAGAATTCAGTTAAAAGGTTGCCAGTGTACACATTTTGCTACTTGTTCATAAATAGTAATTTAATTTTCTGTTCTGCTGACATATTCCAAAAATCTCTATCAGAAGGTGCTTTGTTGACCTTACCCTTACTTGCTAAATTTTACAAGCACAGTGGTAGTTTCCCTTAAAAAAGATGTTGTTGCCAGTAATCATTGCTAAGTGTAACCCTATCTATCCCATATGTGACAATAAAATTGGCCTTTATTAAAAAATGAAAAAAGAAACAAGAGAAGAAGAAAAAGACACTGATACTCTGAATCTCACAGTTAGGCAAAGGAGAACAACATTTTTAAAAACAATACCCACAAAACTCCACTTGCAGCTTGTTAAATAAATGCCTGGTGAAGACACCACCCCCAAACCACCACAAGGATGCAAGTGTTAGCCATTTGTGCTAAGGATTTGTAAGTGAATCCCATCAAAAGGGTGGCTCAGCAGTTTAAAAAGAAGGAATTTGAAGAAGCTTGGGAGGCAGGATGCTGGGTGTCTTCTCTCCTGCTAGAGCACATTTGCCTAGAAGGTTGCTAATTGCTGTGCAAAATTTCTCCAGAGATTTTAAAGGTGTTGGTAATTGGTAGAAAGATATTAATTTGCTTTCTGGGGTGAGATGTCTTCTGAGGTGAGAAATAAGTTTTATTTAACAGGAGCAAAGATTAAGTAAAAGCTAGAGGGATGGGAGGGAGAGATTCCTTGGAAAGTGTGATGTAATAACATTTTTATTTTTTTTCCCTGCAAATAGGTAGGAAAGTTGTACTAATGATCTGCTAGGAATGCTTTAATGTCTCTTGCTGTGCACAGTTATCTTGTGAGGTTTGTTTCTTGTGTCCCAGGAGGCTGCAGAAGGGGTATGTGCCTATACAATTTCACATCAATCACTAGTCCTGTACAGAAAGTTAGTCTTACAATTTTTTAGAGATGTCTTGAATGCTTATATTAAAAACTAAGTCTAATTGCTATTTAGTTAAAGATATGTTTTGGATGCATATTTCTGTATTCCTAAAAGATAAACTCTTTCTAAAGTGAAAATATCATTAGTATCATGAAGGTGGCAAGTCAGCACAACCCTGTTGTAGTAGTATCTTCAGAGCTGCTTTGTTTTACGCTGTCTTTCCTGAGGAGATCAATAATGGATGGCTGACATAATTCTTTCACCACTCAGAAATGAGAAAGCCTAAATGCATTTCTTTAGGGCAGGCATGTTTTTCATCCTGAGCTGAAAAGCCTGTAATTGAGTGAGGTTTATAAGTATGATTGCTATTGGTGTGTGCTCCAATCTGATGTGCCTCTGAAAGGTTCCACTGGCATTTACCTGACTCTTAGGAATGCTGACCTTATCTCCCAGGCTGGCTGGGGTGTGAAATGTCTGTGCTGGGAGACACATACACAGAATAAATCTCAGAACCATTGAGGTTCAGGTTAAGATTGTGTTGGTAACTTCCTCAAAGTTTGCTAGTTCTACCTAATTTGCATGTACTGTAACTTTAAAAAGAAAGCAGAGCTGAGGACAGGGATACATCCTCTTGCAATATTGATTTATATTTGTATCTTCCTGGTGAAGTGATTGGAAAGACTTATCAAGCTTCCCATTGGTAAGAACATGGGGAACGCTGGAGGGCTTCCTTGACTGGACTGTTCTGCTGCTATTCACTGGTCTAAAAAATCGGGAGGAATGTGTGCCTCTGAAATGATGTGTCAGTATGGACATACTTATAGCACAAGACTCTACAGCTCTTATTACTTGTCAATACCAGCAGCTTTCAGGTCTCCAATCATTTATATAAATGAAAATGTACCCAAAGGAAAGCAACAGGAACAAAGAATTACAGGTTCAGTGTGAATCCAGAGTCATAACTGTACCCCAGATAACTCTCTCATGGAAGCTGTCCTTTTAACCACTCTAAATACCACTTTAAATACCTTCCCTTTTAACCACTCTAAATACCCTCCCTTTCTCCAGGAAGCTCCTGTGGCACAGCTCCTACCAAATGGGCACTCTTTTCCAGGGCCAGGCAGGCTCTGCTCTTCTGCTTTTGCCTGAGGGGATTTTATTTTGTTTTATCTTTGGAAGGCTTGTTTTGTAATGGAGGCATCACTATGGCAGTAAGACAGACTGACACCATTGAAGACTTCATCCTATCTGCTGATTTTACCAATCTGTTAAATCAGATTAGCAGTCTGCTTTGCATTGTGTTCATCCCAGAAGTTTCTTGGAAAAAACCAACAGGATTCTGTAATTTAATGTATTACTGTTGTCATCTGTTATTTTGGAAGGCTGTGGGTAAGACAGATTGGTTTACAGCACATATGAAGTGCTGTTGAAATATGGAACACAGATGCACCAGGGCAAAACAGTTCTTTTCACAATTAATTACAATTGCTGAGAGAAAGATAAATTCAACTTCAATTAGCATTTTTGAGGGGCTGGTTGGGTTTTCTGTTGTTTGTGAAAGGAAGGAGTGATTCTGGGGGGTGTCATGGGAGTCCTGGCTGGTGTCACAGGGGTGGTTTCTGTGGCTCAGAGGGGGACTGCCAGGTACAAAATGATGTTGAGGGTCCTGTGGGTCCCAGCTGTCCCTGCCCAGGTGCTGCTGTGGGGTCTCATGGGCAGCTGGGGCTGCTTCCAGATGGTTCTGGAGCCACCCCAGCACAGGGCACAGCTGAGCCCCTCAACAACACCAGTGGTGCCTCTGTGGGAATGTGTTTAGAGGAGCAGAAAATGATGGACAAACGCAGGAGGGAGGAGGAAAGCAGGGAAAGAGCAGAAGGAGCACCACTAAGGTGTGTGCCATCATCATGTACTTCTGTGATTGAAGGTGATGTGTTGCTGTTAGATGCACATATAGAACTTTATCTCCAGAAATAAAATAACCTCCTAAGTGCTGTAAATCAGTGCCACTTGTGAAATCCACAGTATGTCTTCCTTGCTGTGTGAACTCAGTTCTGTTGGAAGCAGTATTCCCATAGTTTGTTTTGATACACAGTGGAAATAAAGTACTAGTTCTCTTACCCACAAATATGCTATGTGTTTGTGAATTGAGTTTCAAACTCTTTTATCAACACTGATTGCTGCCTGGGGGAATGATTCCAATATATCAAAGCCTGAGAGAAAAGAAAGCCAAGGGTAGCTAGATATTTCAAAGCAGAATAAAAAATGAGCATTAGAATTCATGACAAGTAAAAGCAATTTGTAGTACAGAGGTAGGCATTGTATTAAATAAATGAATTTAAAATATTGCATGTAAATGAAGTAGATGTCTGAATTTAAGAAGGAAGAACAAGTGCTATGCATCAGTGCTTAATCAGGTATTTGTAAGTAGTAAGAGACTTTAAAAATAGGATTACCTGTAATTCACTCTGAATACTTAAAATTTTTTCTTTATCAGAATGAGTCACATTTACTCCTATTGAGCAATATTTTATTCTTAAAGTAGGTTTCTTCATTTGCTCCACCTGTAACATAAAATAGTATTCAGTGCTAGAAACAGTGGGAAAATATTCCTAGGAGCAAGATATTTAGAGACAGAAAAAGGGATATCATTCACTTTCTTCATTATGATATGACAAGGACAGCCTCCTAGAAGGGGTGAAAACTACTTCAAGTGCCAAATTGAATGACACTCACCATTTAATTTTTTTCCTCAAGCATTTATTTTCAGCTCATGAGTAAATCTATTGTTTCTTCCTGTTTTCCAATGGAGATGTGGCAATGTCATGAAAAAGGCATTTCTGAACAACCTTAGTTCTCAGTGTCAATTAGATAATTTTGGAAGTATGGGTTTGTCTTATATAATGGTAAAACAGCAACAGATGAGGCAAAATACAGATAAGTAATCCTTTATAAAAATAACTTAAATTAGTATATTTCTTGCACAATTTTAGGATGTGAATAGACTATGTTCCTGTTTTGTTTTATACATTTTGGATGTTTAGAAGGACAAGAGCTGACTCGGATTCTTTTACCATGTTTAACATGTTCACTAGCAAGGAAAATGCTTTATCTTTGAATGTTTTTTGGATGTTTTTCATTTACAAGACATTAGTTACTTGCTGATCTTAAGAGACAACAACAACTTCCATCATAATGTGGCTGCTATTTGGGATATGGTCACCACTTTTATTAGATTCTAGTGTTGAAGTTTATTGAACTGAGAACCCTGGGGTTTGCTTGGTGACATACAAGTGTGTGTACATGCCTGTGTGTGAGATTTGAACAGGCAGCCACTTTCCCTTTTCAAAGGACATCTATAACAGTAATGTGAAGCATTACATTCAGTCCTTGTTTCCAGGGTTCAAACCTCTGTTTGCAATTGAAATAATTTTGGTATCGCTCCCCTGCTGGCATTTCCATTTTGGCAGACTCTTTTCAGATTGCTCAAAGAGCACACCTGTCAAAACTACACATTTTGGTGGCAAAAAGGTTTTGAAGCAGAAAATCTTTTGTGGTTTGGATGATTCCCCAGCTTTAAAGCCCAGCAGCACAACATGAAACATGGCAGCATTAGAATAGTTTGCAAGCTGATTTCAACCAGACTGTACAATACATACCATTTAAAAAAAAAAATTAAGTTCCCTCCCAGCAATTCTGAAAGCTTTTATTTTAATTGTGCAAAAGTACAGATGTCTTAACTGCCTTGAAAATAAGAGCAAGGTGAGGCAGACTCAGGTCCTATTTCAGTCAATATGGCAGTGATCCTGTGGACCTCAGGCTCATTGTTTAGTGCATAAAAATACAAATAAAATAATTATTGACACATTTTTTTCTTTTTTTTAAAATGTGCTGGTAACTTAAGCATTAAGCAGTACTGTCAGATAATGTAGCTGTGTGATGCTATGACTTCATTGTGTTCTGGGGAACCTTTCCTGCTGCTTTAATGCTTGAGTTGTAAAGCTGACAACTTTCAGTATCTTATTCCAATCAGATTTGATCCTCAGATGCTCTTATAAACACAGCTCATTTATTACCTGGACTTTATAATTTTGTCTGGTCTCAATTTACTGCATGTTTGTATGACACATGGCACTCACCTGTGAATATTCTTTTTTTTCAGATGAACAGCAAGTTGATAACAAGTTTGTGGTGAAAGCTACAACACTTTAAAGGACATATAATCTGCTGTGCTTTTCAAAATCCCCAAATAGGTAAGATACAATCAAATTTGATTCTAGATGCAGTTTTGCTGGTCAGGCACCACTATAATTTGACAGGCATGATGTGACACAATGAAATTTCAATGACATAACCTACTGTGACATATCTGATAGGCCAATGTAGAAATTTAATAAACATTTCCAATAAGTTTCCTGTACTTGGCCTGTTGTGTCCCCAGCCATGCCTCAGTGTTCTGCCAATCTTTAGGTCAGGTATTTGGTCTTAAACATCACAAAATATAACAGTTTGCTTATTAATGAGATGCTCCATAGGTGTTTCCATGTACCTTTCCTGGATATTCTGGATCTGAATAATGTTGCAACTGTATAATTATTCCAACGTAGGCACCTGTAAATCATTGTATATGGTCAATAGAGAAGATGCTGAGTATATGGAATCATTTAACCTACTTACATATAATTTACCTAACACTGATATACTGTGTTGTGGCTAGCTATGACCTAGTTGGCTTCTTTCTGAAGTTCTTTGGTGTTGGAAAAAAAGAAAAGACACAGCTCCAGGGTTTCTTTCCTATAATTTATCATGACAGCGGCTTATTCAAAGAATTAAAAGCAAGGTATCTCCTCATCTACTCCTTCAGATTTGCATTCCTGCTGCCATGAGAGGATTCTCTTCTAATTCAATGAAAACCAGTTGGTGCAGCTAAACTCCCAAACCTCCTAAAGTGGCATTTAATACATAAAATTAACAGAACATAAAATACCTTTTAAAAGAATTCCTCACACTAACCCTTCAGCCAGTTATCAGTTATGCCTTGGCCCCTTTTCCAACTACTTAAAATTAATGATTTGGAATCCAGAGTTTTTATGCTTCTAGAGTCATCTAATTCTTGTGATTTCAGTGGGAATAGGCAGGCTCACAAATTTAGCTCATAATTAGAATGTATTTATCGTATCTGCATTACCTTCTTATTATATAGAAAACAATATAAATTTTGCTAAGTATTTGCAAATATTATTTCTAATAACTTTATCTAAAAGCCTTGTAATAAGCTGAGTTCTTTTAAACAACAAAAAATGTGATTTACAACACTTATGAAATAATTGCTTTTACAGCCTGGGAAAAAGGCTGCTACATGGTCTATTCCAAACTAGCCCTTGTGTTTGCTAAAAATGGACAGGGCTATGGAAACCAGAAAGAAACTTTCATGCATTACTTACTTTTCCATTTGAACTATGAACCAAAGAATCACTATAATTTAATATGCTTATGTCATCTTCTGCCAAAAAACCTGGATATGTAAACCACTGTCAAAAATGTCACAGTAAAGTATGACATGAATACACCAGGTTGTTCTGTAAAAATAAGAAATTTATCTCCATGTGATTCCAACTTTGAAGGTGACTTATACTTTCAAAATAAGTGTCCACAGAGTCACTCTGCATTCATATTTCATTTTAAATTCTTGCCCTTTATTATGGAATAACTTCATTGATGAAGGGCATTCAAATAACTAAAGTCCTGAAATGTGCTGGTTAAAGACAGGAATAAACTGTCCCCTGCTCCTGTATCGTAAGAACACTGCAACTGTTCAGCCTCACAAGCCTGACATATCTGGAATATCAAACTTCCATGCTCGTCTCTGCACAGACCAGGGACAGCAGAGGTGAGCACTGTCACCTTTATTGCAAGCAGCCAGATGGTCCTGTTATTTTAGTCTCCTGAATAGATAATAGGTAGCTGAGGAAAGAAGTTCTTATTGTCAGATGAGGTGTACTAGGTTCTGGACACAGAATATCACTGTTTATATCTGTTCTTATTGTTTTAGTTGCTACTGATAATAATTTTCTTGGGCACACTAGATTGTAGAAGCTAAGTGTAAATAAAAATATTACGTGGTATTGGATCATGGGGATACTAATAGTCTGTGTTCTTCAGGAAAAGATTCTCAGGTATGAGTGTTGTGATCTGGTATTATATTTAATGTAGCTATTTGTCATTATACAGCATTTCTGAGATATTTTACTTGACAAGCAAGCTATGCATTAAATTTCAGTAAATTTGACATATAAATTTATAGGGAAGAAGAAATAAAGACAGAATGCGGGTAACAATAGGCTCCGAAATAGTTTTGGGGATGTATGTTACTAAAGAATACAAGTCTTTGTAAGTTATACTGAATGGCTGCATTCAGCAAGTCCAAAAATGTTTTATTTTGAAATCTGTAGCTGTATTCATCTGTTTCAAATCTCTAGCTGTGTTTTTGTCCGTTTTCTACCTATCTGTTCCCTGTTGTACTTGTGTTTTTATGGCTTGGCCCCATGAGGATATCCAGAGGTAGTGCTGTGGCAGATCCTGTGAAACCTCTACCAGCTCACTGATGATCACTTGTTTTAATTTCTCCTCTCCTCTTTCTTCCTCTCACCTTTCAAATCTTTGTTCAACAAGCAATCCAGAGATGCCTTGCTAGTTAGTTTGTATTAGATGTGCTGACTACCATCAAAATGAAAAAGTAGTTTTCACTAAAGAGGAATTATGTAAGTTAAATTAGGCTTTAACTGGTCAAGAATGGGACAAACTTCTAGAATGGATTGGCTTGGAAGGGACCTTTAAGAGCATTTAGTTCCACCCCCTGTGATGGACATTCATTCTGAAAGTAGCTTCTCTAGAGCTGCCCAGCCCTTGAACTGCTCAGTTTCCAACTCCTCCATTACTCATAAAAACAGTTTCACAGTGCTGTTTCGATGAATAGAAACCTCCTGAAAACAGTTAAGGTGCCATAAACCTACTGCAAGCTGTTTAATTTTGTGCATATAGTAACACAGTACTTCAGAGGCTACTTGTGTTTAGGAACCACTCTGTCTGAAAGGAGACACATAAGAGACACTGACTGGAATGATGGGATAATTGCACAGTGCATGAGGATTTGCTATAGTTCAGAAACAAATCCAGTATTATTGCCACTGGCAAGAGACTTGAGATACTTGAGAGAGAAATGTATAGCTTCATACCATTCCAAGAATAGATTTGTGCTCATGTTACTGAATTGCACTTTGGGTATGTTCCCTCTCCTTTTTTCACTCCAGAAGGAAGATACATGGAATATTCCATGCATTACATGCATTTCCTTTTCTGAGGAAAGTATTTATTTTCCCTCTCTTCTGTGGAAAATTCAGTGAATTGGCAATAGAATGAATCCTTGGTAACGATGAATTGCTTACATGTTTTTTCCCAAATTTGTTAAGGATTTGTCAGTGCTCTGTTCTGATTGCACTTAATATGTGTGCTCCTGGAGAAAAAGGTATTATGTTAAAGGCACTTTACACATCTAGAAAATTAATCTTTCTTTGGAAATACAAACTTTGGTTACTCAGCAGAGTTTATGCAATTGTTGCAAGCCTCATCTTCAAGGGTGTGCATTCACACTGTGCTTGCTACACTGCCTTTCACAAAGCTGTGAAAGGAGCTACCTCTCTTCCTCCATCCAGCCTCAATATAAACAAGATCGAAGTTATGAATGTGATAATTAACTATACATTACAATTCATTAAATATCCCTAATTCTAGTGGGGGAACAAATGAAATTCATCATTAGCAATTGAGTTTGAGTGAGTGTGTGTGAGTGCATGGGAATATGTATGCTAGAAGAAATTTATGCAGATTAAATCTGTTGGAAATTTTTTGCACACCTCATTAGGCAAAATATCAAGTCCTACTTAGCTCTTCTACTGCTCTCATTAGACAATTTAAACTACACTGTTCAATACCATGGTAAGAATAAACCAGCCCCTGGTGTAGTGTCCCACAAGTGAATTCTCAATTCACAGCTGTCATACCAGCTCCTTGAGCTCATCTTGTTTCCTCGGTGTACTGTGGCATTGCTCAGTCTGCTGAGAAAGCCTGGCAGCCCTAGAGGGGCTCTCTGGAAAGCAAGTGGTTTTTACTTCTTCTCACAGCACTGTCCAGGCTCTCTGGCACTGTTAATGGCTTAAAGCATTCATGCAGCTCTGTGCTGTGTGTTGAAAATACTTCCCAGTGATGATTGTTCAAAAAGTTGCTGTGTCGCTTCTCCTGTCAGAAAATACCGAATTATCAAAAAATTGAAGTTTTCTTTCTGAGGATGTCACTCTTGTTAGACTTCTTAATGGACTAATTTATTGGGTTGATGTTGAGATATCTGGTGTGGCTACAGCTGTGTCAGAAGCCATGGGTTAACCATAATTTTAAGTAAATTCCACTGCTTTGGGAAGTGTTCCCAAGCTGCCCTGACCCGCAGCTCATTCCTGTTCTCCTTCATATGCTTATGCTGGCACAGAAATTGGCAAGAAAGGGGGACAAATTGGCTTAGATTATCCTGGCAAAATAGGGCTGAATTAATTTTGATACAGCTAGGTTTGCTGAGCTGCCTCACCATCAAACCTTGCAAATACTCCATCACAAAAGAAGGAAAGAAGATACAGGCTGAGACTGGAGAGAGGGAGGATACAAAAGTGCTTCAATTAACTGTATTTGTCTTATAGCAGTTAAGGTTTCTGTGATACTGTGGTAATAATATAGGTGGTAGTTCAGAGAAAGATCTGTAATACTAAGTTGCACAAAAGTAGATAAAAACTTTAAAGGGAATTTGATAGCAAGAGTTTATCATAATTTTTGCAGGGAAGGGGGAAGAAATAGGGTTTCCTCTTGTTAATTCATTTACACACAGCAAGAGGTATGAAAGAAAGTACAAGCTAATATTATAACAGACTATTCTGAGTGAAAGTCTAAAAAGTATGGAGGGACTTTCTTCAATCCCTTCTCTTCCTGTTATTTGACTACTTGTTCTGATTTTGAGACTGAAAAGTGCTAAATATTTTTCATTCCATGCCCAAACCATTGTTTGCAATGCAAGCTTGCACAGTTTAAAAGCATAGGGCTTTCTTAACTAGAAGATAGCAGAGTGAGAGTAGAATTCTCAGCTGAGTACTCAAGGTTGAGGTCCAATTAACTTTTCTTTCTTATTTATGAGTGAAAATATAGTAGAGTCAGAAAACAGTAACAAAAGCACTTACTTTCTCTCCATATACAGTATTAGAACAGTATTTAACTTTCAAACTAGGTTAACAGTATTTTTAGCTTCTGTCCTCTCCTTACTTCTTGCAAATGCTGGAGCAGGTAGAATTTCCATTTTTACCTCAGACTGGAAGCAGCAGTGTATAAGAGAACAGCTGAATTCTTGCAGCACCACATGTAGTTCTTTGCTGCCTTTGATCATTTGTCATTTTGATCATTGCAGTTTGAACAAAGTAGTTAATTGATCCTTTCTCATTGCCTCCTTCATGTCCTGCCTGCTATCAGCTTTGGACATTTCCTTTATATTCAAAAATGTCCAGGAAGTAGTCCTGCAGGTTTTAGCACAAGTGGGTGTGTCTGTCATTGTGCTGTGAAAGGAGTGTTCCTGGCACCTGGTTCACTTGGTCAGGAATGCTTTGGAGCCTCACCAGGGCGTAGCTTGTACCTCATTATGCTTTCTATAGCCAGTAGGTGCATGTCACACGCTGAGAAGAAGGGCCAGAAGAAGGAATTGGCAGATAGGAAGATTTTGAACAAAAGCTCCTGAAGCCTATATCCTCTGTTCAGTCCTACAAAAGCAGATCCCATGTGGAATGTATGAAAGTGGCCAAGTAGAGGTTCGTGCTCTTATTGGCTTTGTGTAGACTTATGAGGGTTATGGCTCCCAGGTATCCTAGTGAAACTGGGACAGTCTGGACAAAGTGGAAGCAATTCCAGTATTTTCTATATGAGTACAGCTTGTACTGTCCCCATGTCACATGAGGGAAAGGGGCTGCTGGCTGCTTCTGACAGTGTGGGTCACTGGCACATAGGCTGGAAAAGATACTGGCCCTCTGAAGAGATCTAAAGAATGGAATTTAACCTTCTAAACAGACTAATTTTCTTGAGTTTTCTTCTGTGTCATCTGGCAATCCTAACAGGGTAAGAATCTCCCTCAGCTGCT
>VZTT01004779.1:48912-70927 GCA_013400855.1 Buphagus erythrorhynchus | reverse complement strand
CCAGGTAATTGCCTTACCAATGAAGGTAGCTGAGTTCCAAGACCTAATTTCCTTCAGTTTCCTACCAGGTTCTGAAAAACCTGATTTTCAGAGATTATCATTGAGCACCAGGTTGCAGGACTTACAGATGCACTGGTTTACAGAAACAAAGGTACTTGTGCTCATATACTGGGTGACAATGCAAAATTATTCATAGGAAGCTACTGTGGTTTCATAGCAGAGCTACAGGAACTCAAAGGGACATTGTCCAACATCCAGCTTGTCTATACACAGGGTAAAAGCATGAGAAAATGTGGTGGATTGTATTCACTCAGTAATTACCAAGATAATTTTTTCTTGACAAATTTTTCGGGTCCTTAAGTGTTTTGTGTGCTTCAGATTAAGGACTGATGTGCACATTATTATCTTCAGTATGTTTTTGGCAAAACTGGTTTTATTAGATATTTAAATATTCTTAATTTTCAGCAGAAGACTTGAGTACGTCTCATCCAATGTAATACTAAAAGTAATTTTGTTGAGAGTTTATTCTTATATCAGGTTATGCACTATGTTTTTGAGAACATAAAATCTAACAACAGCTTCAAAGCAAAAAGTATGTTTGTTTGGGCTTTGTTTTAGTCCAAACTCTAAGAATTATTTCACAAAACTTGACAGCCCAATATGCCAAGTTACAAAAAAAGAGATAATGCTGAAGATAATGCATATTTTGTATATACATGGGACCTGTATTTCTGAGTATGGTATTCTGCATAGAAATCTTGTGTTTATATGAACCCCAGGGATGCATACACACATCAGATGGGCTGTTTCCTTTTTCCCAGAAATAGTGCATAGACTCATGACTGGTGTCCTACAATTCCAGGGCTGAATACTGTACATTAAACTATACTTATAACAGTGATTTGCAGAGGCAGAGTCATAAATGCAGATACTGAGATTCTAAGCTAAGTTACAATATCTACACAAACCAANCAGAAAACAGAAGGACAAGGGGAATTATTGACTTTGTGCTGAATCTGTGGTTGTTCTGCTCTCGGCACAAGTTAGAGGAATCTGTCAAGCTGAGAATTGATAAAGCAGAGCTGCAAAACTCTTTTCTGCCTTACCAGTGATCTCCCCTCCTTGGCTGCCTCTGCAGCTCGTGGGGGTGTGAGCCGGTCCAATGGAAAGATTCCACCCCCAGGGAGTGGAAGAAATCCATAAGAGTTGTCTTTTGGCTCTTCACACTATTCAAGAGCAGAATTTCAAATACAAAAGAATGCTGCTTACTTTTATTTGAACTGGTAAATAAATGTCTGGCTTGTAATTTTGTTTTATCCATAGAATGTTGAAATTTCACATAAGCCCAGGAAAAGGGTTCTAATACTTTTCCATTCTGACAACTCTCTACAGGTTATACTGGGGAAGTGAACATAAATATATAGATTTATAATCCAATTTCTAGAAAGCCTATGAATAGGGAAAATTAAAGTGTTGATATCACCTGTTTCAATGTATTGAGTCTGATGTATCTCTGGTTTTTTATTTTTTTCTGAAGAAGCCTCATAAGGATGATTTCTTGGTGCCTGTGCTCTGCACACAAAAAGGTGGTTATCAAGCACAGAATAATTATCTGGAGCCTGTTACAATGCTGACTCCCAATTTTGAAAGTAAGTGTATTCATGAACAATTGACTGAGGACTCCTTTGCTCTGTTGAACCAGGAGAAAGAGCAGGAGAAGACATAAAAATAATATTAAAAAAAAAAAAGAAAAAGGAATCACTTTCTGTTCCATCATCAAGTTTTCCATCCTTAGTGTGGAGGAGATTGCAGAGACAGGAGAGCTCAGTTTCCAGGCCTACTCCTCTTAGTGTCTGATAGCATGGATCCTAATTAATGTCAGTTCTGAACATGACTTTTAAGATGTGAATTTTTTCTACCCAAAGCTGCATATAATATAATATTATATTCTTTCATATAGGTCATCTAAACAGCTGTTGAATTGTTGAAGCTTCCAGCCACTGCTGATCTGAGTCAGGTCTGAACTGCTGACCTGCTGATGAAAAGCTACAGTCAGATTTCAGTCCCCTGAGTCATTTAGACTGCCTGCAAATGCATAATTAACATTTAAGATGCAAGTCTTTTTATAGTAGCAGGAGATGAGGGATGAAGGTAGCCAGTGTTTAATAATCTAGACCGTCCTGGTATAACACTATAGAGAAAATGTCTGTACAGCTGGAAAGTGCAAACTTAGAAAGGAAAACCACTGAGCTACAAGTCAATCAGTGTTTCACTGAAATGAATTTCAACACTTCATTTTCACTGTTTGTTAAAGGATTAGAAGAGAGAGCCATGGGTTAGGACACTCACCTGAAGTATTGGAAATATATTCAATTCACTTACTTCAACAAAGTCCCCCATACCTTAGGAAAGGCCTTGCAAATGCTCTTACATTCTGTGTAAGAGACTAGGAGACAATTCTCCTACCGAAGTGTCTCTTTTCAAAAGATTCTGAGTTCCTCCTTGTGTGGAATGGTGCTTTTGGTTCTAATTCAGGGTATTTTTGCAGGAGGACAACTGAGTTTATGCTGTTTATGAGCAAAGATGTAGTGAGTTTGCCAATGTCCTTCCAAAATAGTGTTCACTGCATCAAGCAAAGTTCACTTTCAAATTTGCAGCGATGGAATTTCTATAGCATGTTTTGGGAGACTTTCTGGCAGACTAACAGATTTAAGTGTCACTGAGTTTTTCCGATAAACACAATATCTATATCTTTTCTTAATCAGAAGTCATAGGATAATATTATATACACCCGAACTTTTGCCCTATTTTTTTGGATGTGTTTACAGAATTCTGTAACTGCATATTTTTATCACAAATCACCAACAGTAATGGCCATCAACAGAGACAAAGGCAAAAGAAAGTATAATCCAATTTTACGCAGAAAGAAATGTATAGAAATGTGTTAGGATAAATGAGAGGCTGTTTACGCTGCTCAAACCTCTCCAAATCCAAAAAGGAGTGCCTGCTTTGTCAGCTTCTTTTAGATAGAATTTTTCAGGTTGAAGTTGTAATTAAACTGGAAAGATCCTTCACTCAAAAACATTTGCCATCATATCCCTGCTGAAGTTGTGTCTGTCAGGCTGTAGATCCCAGCTGGCAAGGTGCTGTGTTTGTGATGAGCCTGTGCAAATGAACTCTGCTTGCTCTTACTTGATTTTATGAAGACATAGATTTGCAGTCCTGCTGCAGCATTACTGAGTTGAGAGTGCTGGGCTGAGTGTTGGAAAGGCACCAGATTGCTTCTGGAGGGAGTTGGGTGAGATTATTCCACCTGTGGCACATGGCAGCAGAGCTGCTGTCAGTGGGTGGACATATCTGCTCCCCAGGAAAGAGGTCAAGGAGGAAAAGGAGCTCTAAGATGGGGTAGGAATGAAAAATTTGATCTAGTGGAATGCTAGCATTACCTGAATGTTTTGCAACTTGATTTGCAAAGAGTAGGAGGAGTTGGTTTATAAAAGGTTTTCTCAAGGTGAGCCCTTTGATTTAGCTGATATTATTTGTGTAGGGCCTTGCCCAGGTAACAGACTAATTCTTGGCTCTGTGTGATGAGTAGGGCACAAAATAAAGCATCATTGCAAGTGGCTTCCTCTCTGCTTCAATTATTGAAAAGCCCTTTTCTAATTTTTAGCTTGAATTTATTCACAATGTCTGTGCTTGCATTTTGTCCTTTGGCACCATTGTTCATTAACTTAGAGTGCTCTTCTCTCAGTGATGCTTTTCTCCCCTCATATGTAGAGAGAGTCATCAACTTCCCCTCAGCCTTCATTTTGCTGGAGTGAGTGAGACGAGTTCCTTTATTAACCTCTTTCAAGCTCTCCATTCACCTTCTCAGTCTAGTGCCCTTTCTGACACTTTTCTATCTGAAGTTCAACTTTTTAAACAAAGGTCAGGATCAGTATTACAGATAATATTTCAGATAAGACTTTATTTTCCTTTCTCTCACAAAAAGGATTATTCACTTTATAGTCTGACAGTAGTCTCACTGAGAATGTCAGGATTTCACACAGGTCAGAGAGGAGTGTCCCTACTTATTAGAGCTTTAGATATTCCCTCCTTCACTTTGTCTCTTGATTTCAGTTACTTGTGATAATATGCACAAATATTTTTTTCACCTACAGGAACAAAGGCAAAATAAAAATTATTAATTCGTGAAGGATCATTCTTTCCTATCTTTTATCCTAAATACTATGCAAGATTAAAAACACATGTACTTATGTTCTTAATAGAAAGTAGCCATTCATTATCAATAATTAACAAAGCAAACAGAAACTTATTGAAAAACAATTTTAAAATTATTTCAACATTTTAAGCACATATTACAAAGTGTTCAGTTCATTGTTTTCTGCATGGACAAATGTTAATTTTTCACAATAATCTATTTTTAGTTAAATAATTTTATTAAGACATATGTGACTTAATGATGTACATAGAATTAAGAAGACTACAGTTTTTAAGGGCATGGTATATTACTTTCAAAATGTCCTATTTCCCTATGAAAGATAAAGAAATATAGCTCCCCACTTTATTTAATGATATGTCATACTAGTGGAGGTAAATCATATGGAAGTGAGTCAAAAATAACTATAGAAATTCATAGAATTACTTGTGATATAAGATACTGAGTGATGTTCTATGTCTATTGAAATCTATGGGGTTTTCCCCTGACAAGACAAGAGAGATTTTTCAACTTAAGTGTATCATAATTGAGGTTTATGGCTGCTTGCTGTGACAGGCAAAGTCACTACATTTAATTTACTTACCTTATATTAAAAAAAAAAAAAATCCTCTCATTTACATGCCTAACCAAGAACAGTTAAGATTTGCATAAAAGAGAGACAAATACAGGATGAACACTGTAGCAAAGAGAAAGTCCTACCAGGATGCACATGGAAAAATGCTGAATTGGAAAGTAAAGGTGCAATTACATGAATGGCTAATGTAATTCTTACTTTACACAGTAAAGAAGTCAATTAATAATAATAATAACCTCCAGATGGATTGTTAATGAATTACTAACTATTTGCAACAGCAGTGGAATATTTTTAATGTGTCTGCTCCTGAGAAGTCATGCCCAGGGCAGACCAGCACTGAGTCTTTGCATCACTCTCATCTTTAAGGAAAGGGCTTTGGCAAACAGGGATGAGTAGGGAATGGGTTTAGGGTTGTGCCAATGGTCTGGGAGTTGTACTTGTGTGGGGGTACTGGTGCTTAGCTGTGTCTCATTATAGTCACAGCAAGAATGAAACATGTTCTGATTGTTTTTATTTTTTTCCTCTAATGGTGGAAGCTTTCTTCTTTCTCTTAATTATATCATGTTTCATTATGTATTCCACTTGTGAGGGAGAGGTCTGGACAGTAAATTAATGTAGAGGGAAAAGATTTAGGCCACACAATGTAATTTGTATAAATTGAAAAAGTTCACTTAATACCAAGCTTTTTCAAGACAACATTTACATCGTATGAACCATTCCTATGAAAGACAGAGTGAAGTGATTTCAGGTACATTTGCAAGTGCATCCACCTTTTTTGCCAACCAGTCTCATGTCACTCTAGATTGTCTCTGAAGTGAAGCCTAAACTACAGAAAACAAGAAAAGTATCCTTCTGTTCTTATCCTTTCTAGAAAACGAGCAGCATCTGAGAATCTTTAATGCTTATTAATAGGAAAAGATATTAAATATAGTCTTCACCTTCATGTCCTGACTGCAGTGGAAAAAGGTCAGTGCTGAGCTGCAGAGCTGACACAGCATATTACACCATTATGATGTAAACAACTACACACAGGTTTACTTGAAAATTGTAGTTTTTAGTTTGCTACTTGAAGGAGAAAATATAATGCCAGTGAGAAGCAGCAGACATCAGATAGCAATTTATTCTATTTGTTCTTTTTTATTACTGGATGTATTTCCCCCATCCCCATATTTCAAATATCAGTAGAAGGAGCCATAGGTAGAAAAACATGGACATCATGTCCCTTCCAGGTTACACCTAAATATTTGTGTACAAGATGAAAGGGCCAAAGAGGGAGGCATCACTGGTTTTCTACAGTTAACTTGATTTAAAGTGAAGCTACCATGTATAGAGAAAAGATCACCTGACACTGAAAAACCATTTCTCCTAGAAATAAAATATGTCTGGGTCTTTTAAAAGTACTTTTGGCTAATGAAAACCACTATCAAAGAATTTCAGACAAAGAATTGGACTAGATGTGAATTAGACTGTGAATATAATTGCAAGAAATAAATGGAAAAAATAAAGAAATAATATCCAATAACCTTATCACCTTCTAGAGGATGCTTAAAGCAAACTCTCTGCCAAGATTTCTTGCAAAATTTGTGCAGCCAATGCAATACCACTGGCTTCAGCAATGGTGAAACACTAGTGCTGTCTGAATCATCTAAATTGCTTTGCAGGAGTGTAGGAAACTACTGATTAAGCCCTTACAGGCTTTCAGTATTGGCATTGCTCTAGCTGGTGGAATTAAGATACAACAGGTGTAGAAAATGTAGTCTGGTGCAGCTTTTTAGTGTTAAAGCAATTTTGTACAAGACAAACTGGTTTCTAGGCAAGGAGTTTAATGCATCAATTGTGCCAGCCAGCCAAGAGAAGGAAAAGTAATGATTTCTGGGCTGCAAGCACATATTGCCAGGTCTTGCTGAGCTTTTTGTATTCCTACACCTCCATGTCCTTCTCCTCAGGGCTGCTCCTGATCCTTTCTCTGCCCTGCCTGTACCTGTGGCTTGGTGTTGCCTGATGCCAAGTGCAGGACCCTGGCCTTGTTGAATTGCATGAGGATCTCCCAGGTGCACCTCTCAGTGCCCTGGCTGCATCCCTTCCCTCCAGTGTGCCACCTGCACTGCACAGCTTGGGGTGCCTGCCTCTGGATGCCAGTGAGATCCCTGCTCTGCAGATGTGTGCATGTCTCTAGCTCCTCTTGTTTATTCCCTGTGCCCATGCATTTGCATTGTCATTTAATTTGGACCTCTGATGAAGCTTACTTACTGGCTGGAGTTGGAATTCCCTTGTGCTGTCCTTCACAAGCTCCCCTGTTGACATGCAATCCCTATCCAGGGTCTGGGCATCTATTGCTGGAGTTGATATCATACTGGTGGAAGTTGGATGGATTGTGGTTCTCCTCAATTTCAAAATTCAGTTTCCTTCTAGAGAGGTTTAAATTTAGCTACCAATCCACTGTTGCTTGAGTTAATATAGTCCACCAGAAACTACAAATGATTTCTCTACCAAATAAAGATATATGGAGGATATGGCACAGATTTGCCCAGTCTGAGCAAGGAGATGCCAGACCCTTGGAGTTAGGATGGGATATGTGGGCTGCTCTGTTATATGCATGCAGCACATAGGCTGGGATTTAGGTTGCAGCACATTTTAGAAGTTCATTATTTATCCAGGCTGTAGTCATGGCAGAGAAGTAAGTACTTGCAGAAGGTGATTAACATCACCTTGGCAGAAAGATCTCCAGTAGCATACTTGACTCTGGAGGTCTTTCTCTTGTTCTGTTTCACCCTGTTCCTCTCTCTGTTAACTTTTAGGGTAACTAAAAACCTAGCTAAGCTCAGGTTCCTAAATCTCAGTCAAATTAAATTATCTGGCATGTAGCTTTAGAGAACTTAGAATTTGGTATGTATATCATCAATCACTTCTTGAATATAGTGTCTTGGGATCAACTGAATAGAAATCTTTACTTTTCCTGAAGTTATGTCAGATTTTTGCCATAACTTTTAAGAATTCCTTCCTCCCTTGAGTGTTTCCTTTTATTAAAACCAAACTACTAGTTGGACTATATTTCACTTGTTTAGCTTATTCTTGTATGGACATATTGATATCAACAAAATTTGCTGCACTATTCAAATTTGCATAATGATGCATGCATGAGATTTGTAAGGCTATTATGCAATAATAAGCTTTGTATTTCCATAATTATGTCATAAGCAATTCTGCCATGAGTAGTGTCAGTGAAGTCAAATAGGAATGACATTACAGTCATAAAACATGAGAAAAACACTTGTCTGCAATAATATTAGTAATGACCTTACAGCTTCTGGTGCCCCAGGTGAAAGTGGGTTATTGCAAACTGCATAGTCTTCTGTGTGGTGTAAGTGGGTTTATTAAAGTGAATTTTTGATCACAAGTTTTCCTGCAAAACAATAAGTTGATCCTTTTATTGAAACCTCTGGACAAAACTGGAGGCAGCTGGAAGTTTCTGTGATGAGTCAGCCCAGATCATGATATCCTGAGCTGTTGTGAGGAAGATGGGATGAAATTTAAAGGCTTTTTTTGTTTTGTTTTGTTTCATTTTTTTTGTTTTGTTTTTGTTTTTTTTTCCTAGCTGAATTTTGTCTCTCTAACTGATACATAAAACATTACCTATATCCCTTTCTCCTCCCCTTTTTCACCTTTTGCTACTTTACAGAAGCCTAGTTGGAAAATGGGGTTTGTATTCTTTGTAATAGACCCATTAGTAATTTTTAAGAAGTCATACAGGCAGTGCTGCTAGGCCTGTATATGTTTTTCTTTTCTTGGAATATGAGAATGCTCTCTTCTTTAGCTCAAAGGTTGGCTTAAATGAAATAAATCAGAATGCCAATGTTGCTGTTTTTTCTTTTATTGTTTTCTTTTTAGCCTTTTTTTAAAAACACCAGAAAAATAGAAATGTGGAGGCTCTGCTAGCAGTCAACAGGTTTTAGAGAGAGAAGGTGAAGGGAGCAGGAAATGTGTTATAAGAGTTAGCTAAATAAGCAGCTGACCTACACATATGAGTGCTTCTTTCACACAGGTAATGCAGGCAGTTTATTTTAAATATTGTTACCATATCAGATCATTGCTTGCATAAGCATGTTTTATTATTTATTTAATTTTTCTATAGCATTTTTGTTTATACTTCTGTACTTTATTTTAGTATTTACCCAGAATAATAATTTGTAGTCATGAATCAGTAGCATTTGAAGGTCATTTTAAGATACTAGTATGTTATGTAATGCAACAAAATAGAAACTAATTTTTAGTCAAGCTTATCTTAATTGTACATATTCATTTACTTGTCTGTAAATCATTACCCTACTTTTGAATTTTGTGCTGTATTTTTATCTTTAATATACCATCTTTCATTATCAAATGACCATTTGAATATTATAACAATGACAATCCCAGAATTTTTATAATGAAAAGCAAGTGTGATAGAACACACACTAGTCAGATATTGTTGAAAAAGTCAGTAATGTTGATGCTGTTTGGATAAAGAGATGTTCCTATTCAAAGAATTAAAAAGAATCAGAGAAATCTTCTGAGCTTTATTATCAACCACTCTTAATTTACTCTAAACAAAGATATAGAAAAAAAATAATTCAACAAAAGGACCAATCCCTTTGAGATTGTAAACAAATATGGCTAGACATCTACGTTGCACAAACATGAGAATTAAAAAATTTGTGTGTTCACACGTGCATTAATCTCAACAGAAACAAAATTGTTCATGCAACTGATTATGTAGATTTTTTTACTGTGTTATGGTCATTTATTTCTACATATGAAATTGCTTATGCTGACTGAAAAAATGCTGTTCATCCACGCTCTTATGTCTATTGTCTGATTTTGCCTGTAAGGAACAACCTGTGTTTTTAAAGAAATGACAAATTGGAACTAAGTGCACATTTCTCTCAATGTTCCAATAAAAGCTTTTTGAACCAAGGGCACAGACTGCCTGACCAGTGAGCCGTGTGATAAAGCACAAACAGTGCAGGAAATGAAAACCCTGGGAGTAGCAGATGATGTGGGCAGGAGGCACAGGTATTTCACTCAACTCTATCTGGTTCACTCCCCAGGCTCTCAAAGAAAACTTAAACATTATTTACTCAACCATGTGCTAGTTAAAACCAATATCTCTAGACCATCTGTTCAGGAAAATGACCTCATGCAACTTTCTGCCCCAACATTACGTCAATGTAATTCTGACTAATCAATCTCTGCTTGATCCATTGTCTTACCTATAGTGAAGAAAAAGGTCGACTTAGATTTAGGGTATTTCAGCATCATTTTGTGAAAACCAGTAAGGTCCTTAGTTGTGATAAAGTATCTTGGCTCTCCTGGAGGATGGGAGCTTCTCTGAAATATGCCAGATGAAAGGCTTGGCCATGTATATTTAATATATCAAAGTATAATTTTGTGATTTTTCACTATGAAATGTATTCCTTTTCAAAACACTCTTCAGAGATATCAATATTGTTTGGATCTTCAGGATTTTCTCATATCTAACTATCCATTTTATTCCAATTATGTATTCATATTTAAGTTGGGTTGCTTTCACAATAAAATATTGTACTGTAAAATGGCTAAAATACTTCTGCATAATACTAACTTTTCAGTGTGAAGTGCAGTTTTGCATCGTGGACCTTGTATGTCAAAATGGCTGTTGGTTATAACCAAAGAATCTTGCAAATAAATAAATTACAAAGTACCAAAGCAGTTCAGTGTCTCAGCCTAGGAATTCCTGAATGGAAAGAAGTGCAAATAATGATCAGTGGTTTTTCAAATTCAGTGTATGACTGCTTGGGTTTCCAGGAGTTTAGCACCAAAATGGATGCCTGATGAGCACTTGGAATTATGCCAGGAGTTTTGATCAATTGTACTTCATCTAATCAGGTTAGTGTTGGGTATTTAATCTATGGATGTACCCAGTATCCAAACTGAGGAGAAAATATTCATTAATTTGCCTTTTCTCCATATTTTATATTCTGCTTGTTTTTTCAGATCCAATTTAAATGTAGGTGCATGAATCTTACTTTAATGGTGGGGAGGATTTGATTCAATGTTCCCCTTGAAATGTTGTGAAAGCCTGGTTAGACATTCTAGCACTGAACATGGTTTTACTGAGCATTTTCACATGTCCCTGTCACTTCTGTTTATTCATTCACACCTTTGCTCCTTTCTGATATAGTTCCTGTTTGTTGCCAGGCAACTCTGGCTGTGTTATGCAGGATCTGCAGTACACCCAGAACTAAATTGCAGTGCACTGTAAAGCAATAACTGATGGTAGGCTGTACTTTTTTCTTAATCACACCATACCTTTGTTTTCCAACTGTTTGCTTTTAATTGTTGGTCATCTGAAGGTTGGAAACTTTCCAGAAACACACTCAACAAAGATTAAGATTGATCAGGAACACAATGAAATGTGGAAAAAAATTGAAAAGCATATTTATGTTTAATCCTGATTCTTCTAAAATACCTTTGGGATGTGCCATTGTCTTTTGAGGCATCGCTGTTTTGATGTGTTTTCACACTTCTCAGCTGAACTGTGTTACATCAGGTTGTTAGTGAGCATCAGCACTACCTAGAGGCAGGCAGAGATACCATGGAGTTGAATAACCTGTTTTTATTTACATTGTTGTGGAACCTCAGGCTCAAAGAGGTTGTGTGTATGCATTTTTATAGCACTGTGATACATGGAGCTGGTGGCTGGGGTTGTTCTATCCATTAGAGCTATAAACTTCTTTAATCAGTCTGGATGGGGCATTTCAGGGAAAACATTTTGTATAAGATCTTGCAAAGTCTTTCTAAAAAGACAAATAAGAAAGAAAATTTACAGTTGCTTCAACGAATACATGTCTAATGCTGAGGAGAATAAATCTCACACATGGGAATTCATTTACATGCTATTAAAGTTGACATGTTAATATCAAAACATTAAAATATGTAAATAGCATAAGCATGCACAAAATCCTAATTACTGCTTTACATTATCAACTCATTTACTCCCTGATATTTTATGACTATTCAGCTGTGTCAGCAAGCAATTATAAAAATCTACTACAACTTGGTGGTAATGCATTTTTGTGCATTTCTTTTTCTTTCCAAAAACATTCTCCCAGTCCTGAAAGAGAACAGCATGGAAAAGACTCATATTGCTGAGTGCCCTTTTTGCATGAACAACATATGCTTTGAGTTTCTAGTGGTCTTTCTTTTATACTGCTTACCAAAAAAGGCAGATTTATATGCAGGCTAATGAGAAGTGACATTTCTTACGCTCTCTGCTACAGTTACAGTGCAAATTTAATCCATTGCAGGTGTTATATCATTACAAAATAAGCTGGAGGCATATGAGCATTGAGGAAAAACTTAACAGTTATTATCATGGAAAAAGATGCTTCATTTTATAAAGCATTGTACCTTTTCAGTCATAAAGACTTTACAGCAGGGAAGAAATTTGTCATAAAATCTGTACTGCCAACCTGTAATAAGACACTCTCTTTTTTCACTCCCAATAACTTCAAACAGCTATTGAAAGCAGACAGCAGTGATGTGATATTTCTTGATTTCACTAAGTGTCTGAATTTTGATCATGCTTTAAATTAAATGGAAACTTCTTTGGCAATGTAATATTGCTATTGTGATGAGGCTCTTGATTTCTAAAAAGAAACATTTCATGTCACAGCAACTTGAGATATATCAGATTCTGTTCTGTCAGTTCTTTAGTGATGTTAAAGGGATGTTGCATAGAAAAAAACTGAATCACAGAATTATAGCATGGCTTTTGTTGGAAGGGACCCCAAAATCATCCAGTACCAGACCCCCTGCCATGAGCAGGGATACCTTCCACTATTCCAGGTTGTTCCAGGCCCTGTCCAACCTGGCCTTGGACACTTCCAGGGCTGGGGCAGCCACAGCTTCTCTGGGAACCTGTGCCAGTGCCTCCCCACCCTCACAGGGAAGGGTTTCTACCTAACACCTAATCCAAACCTCCTCTCTGTCAGTGGGAAGTCCTTAGAGCTTGTCCTGTCACTCCATGCTCCTGTAAAAAGTCTCACTCCATCTTTCCTGTCCTAATCCCTTCAGTTACTATAAAGCTGCAGTTAGGTCACCCCAAACCCTCTCTTTTCCAGGCTGAACAATCCTAATTTGCTCAGCTTTTACTTGTAGGAGGGATGCTCCATGCCTCTGATCATCTTGGTAGTTTCCTCTGAACTTGTTACAAGTTCCTTCCTACAGTTCCTAGACTTTGTATAGAAAACATTTCTGTAACAACTAGAGTTTTATATGCATTAGAAAACTGAGTGGAACCCTTATTGAAAAATTTACTTCTAATTTCATTGGGAAAAGTACTTTTTTTTTTTTTTTAAATAGTGTTCTGAAATTATTTTAATTATTACTTGGTTGTAGAGGGTTTCTGTAAACTGATCAGTTCTTTTTGATTTCCTCTGAGTAAACATGGAGGGAGACAAACTCTGGAGGATTAAAGCTGTAATCTGAGCCTATGGTATTGCTGTGGAACTGATGTGGTAAAGAAAATAAAGGGAGCTAAGAGATTGACAGAAACAACTTCTGTTAAAGAGGAATTTGGAGACAAAAGGCTCCTGCAAAACTATTTTAAGCCAAGGGCAGATGACACAAGATTCAGAATTTAATGAGCCTTAAATGCCATAGAATGTGCCACATATGCAGTTATAACGTGAAACTTGTACAGTTGCACATCTCCATTTTTAAAAAAGCTCACACAAGCATAAATTTAGTCATGAGGAGTTCCAAAATGAAGCCCAAACCATTTCATGTTGTAGCCATCATCTCTTCCAGGTTAGATTTCATTTGAACTGTGGCAATTTAAGTTCAGTTTTCCTAACAGCACAGATCACTTCCAAGGAATAAATTTTGCATCCCCTCATCAGCAGGGTCCAGGGGGTGACACCCAGGTGGCCCCAGCAGTAGCCAAGTCTCTGTGAGCTGTGCAAACTTCTCCACGCTGTGCCTTGGAAATTTCCTCTCCAGCCTGTGACTGCCTCCTGGCCAGTGCTCCCTTTCTTTGCTCTCCTCAGCTGCTGGCTTCCTCTGCAGAGATTTTGATCAGCCACTGTTTCCACTGATGTGTTATTTTGGTTCCTCTGTGTGTTTGTGTTAGGGCTGCATTCAGGTCTCCAAGTAACAGTTCTGTGCCATTTTTGTACTTAAGTGCCAGAGAGTTGAGACTGATTTAGATGCTTGCTCTCAGTTTTGGTAGACCTTGTGGGCCAGTGCTGATGATAGAGAGAGAATGATGGTTTATATTCAGACCCCTGGAATGCAGTCATGCCCTGTGATCTCAGGTAATTGTCTTCGTGGGTCTTTTAAATTTATGTTGTATTGGAGACACTAATATCCATCTTGTTTCTGACAGCAGTATTCCAAAAAATCTTATTCCTATTTTAGATCATCTGAAAATACTGACTTTGAGATATATAATAACATATAAGTGCAATAAATTAGTTTATCAACAATAATTTTTCGAAGAATGCTATTTCAATGGGATGAAATTCTCTACTCACTACAGGCTGAGCTTGACAAGCCATTACAGCTGCAATGAGAAAAAAAACAAATACTGAAATTTTCTTGCACTACTTTTCAAACCTTTTGATTTTAAAATTCAACATTACCTTTTCAATTCCAAATTGATACAATTTACAGAATAAATGTAGGAAAATAATAATAATTTTAAACCAGCTATTTCACTTCAGGGCAAAGGAAAGATTTCTGATAATCAGAATTTATTTTCCATTTTGTGATTCAACAACTAAGCTAAAATGTACATCAGCTACTCCACTTTATGCTTCTAATTTTTTACATTTTGCCTTGAAGTAATACCCTGATGTGATCTAGTCTGAAGAGTATAATGTACCCAAGATAAAGCATTGCAAGCTTTTGTAACAAGATAGAAATAACAGAGATATTCCAGGTTCTGCTTTTACTGACTGTAAGCTAAGGGGTTCCTGATTACATCACAGTAGTTGACAAAAGTCCCTGCTGGTCTGAGTGCCAGTGCTGCTGGGGCAGCTCCTGTGCTGGCCCTGCCTGGGCTGCAGAGAGGATCCGGGGCTGCTCCCCTGGAGCCACCTGGCAGCCAGTGCGTGCCCAGGGCCAGCAGGGGCCATGCTGCTCCTCCTGGCCCGGCATCCTGTGCTTCCCCCTGGAAAAGCAGCGAGGGAATTCTTGCCATCCATCCCTCTCTCTGCTCTGCCACTGTGCATTCTGGAGAGCCAGCAGGGTGTAGCCTCTGGATATCAGCTACTCCGAATGGAAATAATTGTGGGTGGGGTTTGGTGTGGATGAAATGAGAATTTTTCCCTTTTTCCTTCAGGAGTGGAATAGAAGCTCATTAGTAAATTCCGAAGAATATATGTTTCAGCACCCAAAATGAGGGGAACTCATTGCAAACATGTAGAAATCTATTTTGGGGGAAGGTATAGATTATTGGCTATATAAATATACACATGCAATGGTCTTCCACGCAGGCCTCAGTTCATGTTTCAGACTAACAAAAAACAAGTGCCAGTGTGGGGATGAAGGGGGACAAAAAGTGATGATGAGGTTGAAAGATGGGTCATTTTATGCCCTAAATGTGTGTTCCCAGCTGTACATACAACAAAAAGAGTGAAACATCCAGACTGTATCTTAAATACATGGGAAGCACAAACTGGAAACATACTGGTCAGAGCTAAGGAAGGGAAAAGAAATGAGAAGTCCTTTATTTGCTTACTTTAAAATGGGGAGCACGAAGATTTGTCTACTACCTGTAATTTTTTCCCCTCCCAGCTTCTTTAGTTCAATTTGCATACAGGAATAATAAATTGGAGTTTTGGTATTTGTTTGTTTGTTTTACACACAGACCTTTCTTATCTCCTTTTAAAAACCTCCCATATTCTTAAATAGAAAGCTACTTTTGCCTGTGTGCACTCTGCTATTATTTTGATAGGTCTTCGTTTTCTGTAATAATATCCAGATGGAAAGTGTGTGACTTCTGTAATAAATAATCCAAATGAGGTGCTACCAAATGAAAAAAAAACCTGGAAACTGGGGGGAAAAAAAAGACAGCTTGCAATCTCCCCTGAAGTCATGCAGTTATGAAAACCAGTTTTCTTCACAAATATATGAATTATAGATAGAGTTTGAATCTTTGCTGTAGTGGTTTTGGCTTTTCTTACCTCATCTCAACATCTCATATTAACAACTGCCCATCTGTGTATAGTTAGGTGTGTAAATGTATACCTGGACTGGAAGAATTATCATGGGGAGATGGAATTTCTCATATAATCTTGTGCACATCTCATGTTCCACTCTGGTCATCCATTCCAAGCTAGATACCATTATTCTAAGAGGGCAGTTTTGCCCTCTCATTTTGTCTTATAATACAGCCCTGAAATCTTGTATATTTGCTCAGTGAGATATGTGGAAAGGGAAATAAGTCCCCTAATTTTTGTAGTGTGTAATATTTGCAATGCACTTTGCTGATAGCAACCAATTAATTATCTGGTTTTGAGATTAAGTGGGAATTATTATTTATCTGCAATGGATGTGGGCCATGGAGAAATAGAGAGCTGACTGAAGCTACAAAATGATTCTATGATACAAAAAATATTAAATTTGTCTCCAGTTCTGTGAATAACTTGAGCACATTCTAAACTTTAGGTATCCATTTATGTCCTTGCCTGTTCAGTAGGCTATGAAATCCTGTACTGTGAGCAGTGTGTGTCTCATTATACTCACTGTCTGCTATTAAAAAAAAAAATTAAAATATCACTTCTGAAAGAAAACCAAGGTAAAATCTTCAGAATTGTTGTACTGGGTGTATTAGGAACAAATCCCCCCTGACGGTGCTTCATTGTTTGACCTTGCTAAATTTTTTGCCTACAACTCAAAAATAGGTGCACTGTGAACTGCATTTTGGCCTTTATCTCACAAAATTTCTCTATGGATTTACCTGAATTCAGCTCAAAGGTTAGTTCTGAGTGGATTGTAACACAGATAAATGCAATTTAATGAAAAAGAAGTTAATCTTTAGCAATAAATTAGCAACATGTCTTGATATTAGTGGGTGAAGTGCTGCAAGTAAGTTAGTACATGATGCTTACTGGGAGAAAATTAAAATAACTTGTGTACTACATAACGAAATGATATCCAGCTGAGTGTTTCTTCTCATGCTGGGTTAGTGTTGCATTTTGGCTTTTTAGCAGGTAAAATAAAACACTAGGTTATGAAATTAATTTAACTGAAATTGAATAAAGAAACCACAAATATATATTTAAGTTCTAAACTACCAAAAATATGTGATTATTATTAATAAATGTGTTTGTGTTGTTCTAAGAAGGGAATTGAAATTATAATTCCTAGTTCTCCCACCATATACCCTGAGATTTTAAAGAGAATTCTCCATTGGTTTCCTGCTATTTGTTACCATGTGCTTGAGAAGAGTGACAAACAAAGAGGGATTTAAATATTTGTGTGACCTAGGCTTACTATGTGGTGTTTAAATTTTAACTTAACCTCAAGATACTGAAAAATACTTTTTTTGCTGTTGTGGTTGGAAGTCCTGCCAGGGCTCAAGGGTTGATGGTAGGATATTATCTTGGCTACTCCCAAATGGCTGTTGACATAATCTGTTGCCAAATGCATTAAAAAACCTGCTTATGTATAAAACTAGATTAGGTGATGTGAGCAAGGATGTAGATAAAAAATCGGCAGATGAAAATATTAATAAAAATTTGGTGGGCTGAGTTACTGTCCTCAGTTGAGTTACTTACTCTCTGTTTTTTCTGGATAATTTGACATTTTTTAATATGGGAGCAGATATGGCAGGAGATCTCGTTGCTCTTCAGTATGTGAGAAAATTGTAAAACAGAACTCAATGTTTTGATGCCAAGGGTTTTTTCACTGACAAAACTTAAAAATTTTCCATAAAACTCGTCTTTGTCTAACAGCCATCTTCTCTATGTAGTTACAGTTTGATGTAGAAATAACATCAGAAAAAACACGTAGAATAATTTAATGCGGGAAAAACAGTTCCAATCCTTTTGTAAATTTTCCTTTTTATTTTAAAGTATAGTCTAACTTTATATTTGAGAGGTTTGTGCATATCTGGAGGTTGGTCAGACTTCCAATGAGCTTCTGAAATTTTGGTCGTTCAGTTGTGTTTTGCTTTCACTTATAATTTGTGTGAGAAGGCTAGACTAATTCTGTCTAAAATATGTGTAATAATCCTGGGGGAAAAAAATCAATATAAAATATTGTACCACACAGTTTCATGTGTGTTTTCCGTGGTAAGAATCTTTCCTTGATATATGGAAATTTTTAGCTAAAATCAGAAGACATTTAGGTCTGCCAGTGGAGCAAATGTGCATCATGTCCAGTGGTATTCAGTTCCTAAAGCTCGTTGAAATTTTTCAAAGTGGTCAAGTGAACATAGAATTTTAGATATTTTGTAAAAACTCTCTGAATATAATTTGGAATGTATTTCCTCATTTTGCTGTAAGAGTGTAAACCTTTGCAATGGTTTATAATCATAAAATCATGATCAGCATTCATGAAAATTCTCACAGACCTACTGTGTGCTGATTTTATCCTGTTCTAAATTGCTTTCTCCCATAACTCATCATTTGTTTCAGTTCAAACGTAAATTACAACTAATATCTTCTGTCTTCCCTAAAGTGTAGCATTTTTATGCCCCAAAGCAGCAGAATCCTGAGTTTTGAATTCCAGTGGTGCTCAGGAGCAGGATTTCTGATTTACTGGTGGTGTATCAACAGTACCAATTGTTTAATATGCGATTCAAAAAACCCATTAACCTTGGCTTTTATTTTTTTAACAGTATGCTAAACCTATAGCCATGTACAGACTATAAATAATACATATTTTTCTTAGTTAATGCAGTAAAAATGCCCAAATACCATTTTTTTTCCAAACCCCCTGGTGCCTGGCTGCTCATAGCCTGTACCTTATTGGATTGTTTGATGCATAAACATCACACTGGCTGGCCTTGGGAGCAAAGCTTCCCTCTTTCCCTGGGTGCTCCCACTCTGAGGCCAGATAGTGCAGGCACGAGGTTTTAACCAGCATGGCAAAGGAACTGTTTTATAAAAAAATATTATAATATGAAAAATATCTTTTTCTGGGAACATACAGATATTTTCACTGGTTTAGAAATAGTCAGAAACAACTATTTTTGCTTGTCCATGACTTTAACTAGGCATGAGGATGCTCAGATTTCTTTATGAACAAGTCTTGGGTTTTGTATATCAGCTTTAGTTTTCTGGGGGGCATTGGTTGCAGTACTGCTGAAAAGGCAATGTTTTCTTAGGCATTGATGCTAGTAGAAGCACCAATATTTAAATAATTACAATCAGATATGGTCGTTGTTAAATTGTCTTTTTTGCTGTTGGTCTTAGAACAACATTCTGTATGAAAACTCTGTCTTTGCTACTGATACATGAACTTTTTTAAGGTGAAAACCAAAGACTCTAAAAAAAACTTTCATACTAATCAAACTGTGATGAATCCTGACAAAATTTGCAATCTGGTCTTTGAATTCTGCATTTTAATATTTATATTCAATATTATTAGTGCCACTCACTAGTAGGCCAAATTGAGTTCATGAGTATGGACTGGATCTGTTATCTAAATGTGCAAGTAATTCTTTTGTGATAGAAACTGTTAAGATCACACAAGGAAAAGACAAAGATTGTTTTTACTCTCACTTCATCTTTGCTGACTTTATCTCTGCTGGGTGTTTCTTTCTACTTTTCTACAGTTTCAAAAGGTCTTTATTATTTGCAGATTTAGTTAGAACAGCCTCTCTGGTCATAAATCCACATATCACTAAACAAGTTGTAAATATAAGTAACCATGAAGGAGGGAAGAAGCTTGGAACTCTAGAAGTTAGTTGTGTTTTAATACTCTGTTGGCATTCTGCTTATTGACTTGTGCTGCAAGCAGCTTGCCAGGAGTTGAAGGTGCTGATCCTTTGCTAATTTCTAGAAAAAATTTTCATACAACTCAGCTCAAATTATTAGTAAAACAAGAAAAATTGTTAAGAATTAAATAAGTCATGAGAAATTATGCGACAAAAGCAAAGTTAGAAAACATTAAAATTGTTGAAAGAGAAGAAAAATGTTTTCTGTTGATTTACTACAGAAGCATGAACAGATGTGGTAGTCCTAATGGCCTTCTGTAGAATATAAAAACTAAACTGCCTTTTGTTCTGACAATTTTTAAAGCGTTGTGAGCTGTGTTTAGGGATATCAAGAAGCAGATGAAAGAACTTCAGCTGGAGGTGGTTTAGAGAACAATTCCAATACAGCTGTGTGTCTCACCTTAAGGTAGAGACACAGAAAGTATAACTGGTGCTCTCGGTATTCTGAAGAGCTGGGGCTTCAACATCTGATTACTGCTTTCTTTATCTGGAACTTCTGCTATAAAAGTGCTGATCATTAACCTTGTTTCAATTAAATAAAAATGATCACTTGCACTGAGTGCAGCTCAGAATGCATCTGCCATCCCTTTTAACCAGGCAAGTACTTAATCACATTATAACAACTTTGCTCTGAAAGATGCTGAGATGCTCTGCTTATCACGGCTTGACTGGATTTAGGAATCAAGAAGTGGTTTTGAAAATACTTTCTCTGAAACATTTCCTGAATGCTCTACCTGGTTCCACTTTGTAGAAATGCAAAACAGTTTTGGAAACCAAATCTATTCTTTCAGATTATTTAGTAGCTTAAATATAGCTTCTGTCAGACTCCTGATTGTGGACACTTGGTTCAGTTTGTCTTTTTGAGAGCATCTGATGGTGGCAATGTAGTACATTTTGTATTTCTTTCTCTTGGGTTTCATTTTCTCTTAGGTTCTCCAGAAGAAGTGTCATTTGTGAGCAGACAGAGCAGCAGAAGATAAGCACTGTTTGCTTTGGGAGTTTAGAATACACAGAGACAAGGACAATAGCTGGGAAGACCTTAATAAGAATCTGTGGAAGTGTTACTGCTCTTGAGCGTTCTCTTTGGTGACTTTGGTGGCAAATCCTCCAAGAGATGTATTTCTGGAAGGCAGTTTGTGTCCAAAAATTATATTTACACACCTCCAACTTGTCTCTAAGCCTGCTGAGGTCATGAATTATACCTTCCTATCCCTTCTCCATGCCTATCATCTAATTCCCCACTGATGTTTGCCTTTGGCAGCATGCCCTGCCCAATAAGCCACTGACCTGTACAGTCTCTTTTGCTTTAAAAGCCACCATCAAGACAGTCAGACCTAAAAAAAAATTCAACTTCATGAACCCTGAAATACCAAAGGACAGAAACTCAATCAGTTCTTTAACTTCAGTTCCTTTGTAAATGAAACTAAACATGGGTGTTTGGTAATACCTTTCCTGTAGACCTTACCTTATGGATTTTGTGAGACTTACTGGGAAGTGGGCCTGGTGACTTCTTTATTCTTTTTTGGATAGTTTTTTGGAATGAAGAGTTGATTTCATAGGGTTGACTTTCAGTCCATGGATTTTTCTGGCCGGAAAGTAGCCACAATTTCAGACATGAATTTCTGCTTTTGTGAGCATCATTAACTTTGACTTGAAAGTTATACCAGAATGATCCTTAGTTCAGACACAGTTTAGTAAAAGTTTCATTAAGGGAAAAAGAAAAAAAAATGAAAGAAATAGAAAGAAGAAAGGCCTGGCTGGTGTCCTTACAATCATGTAGTGTCCATGGCTGGAAGCAGTGGTTCAGCCACAGTTTGGCAGCTGAACTGCAGAGCCTTGTTGGACTGAGGCTGCCTTTTCTGCACTACAAAAGACCAGTCTTAATTTATTTCTTCATATTCCAAAGCAAATTCTTTGTCTTCAGTGGTGTCTCGGGAATGTGTGCATTTGTTCCCAAACTATAGCCCTGACACACTTACCTAGTTAGGTGATAGCTTTGAATGGAGTCATACAAAACTGAAACAGAATAATTTTCAATTTTATTTATTTGACACTGTATGATATCACTGTAGTTGTTCTTTCTATTCCTCTACTGCAATAAAACTGTAGACAATACCCTACAGGAAACTTTTATACATAGTGAAAGGGCTTTTATGTTCAGAAGACTATAGCTCTCCACTTGGTGGTCTGCCTGTTAAAAGCAAACAGTTTAGAACACAGTTCAAACTAAACATTGAATACTGGCTATGCCACT
>VZTT01004779.1:17233-44612 GCA_013400855.1 Buphagus erythrorhynchus | reverse complement strand
TCTAGAATCTCATTCTGAACTGTCCAGCTTTATACTGGCTTCAGGTGTTTTCAGTGTCATATAAACCATAGTTTTGGCTTATAGAAATAGGATTAGAAGCATTTGTCCAATTTTAGAGAGAATTTTTTACAGATCAAATTTAGCTGCTCTGAATTATTTGGAATCCCTCTTACAGTCATAGACTACAGAGTAGTTTAAAGCTGTTAACTTCACTTGCACTGAACTCTATGTAAAATAGATGATATGAACTCCCTATCAGTCAAATACTGCTCTACTTGGTTCAGACCCACAGAATTTTCTCTGGATCTGGTAAAAGTCTTGCTCAACACATTCCGTGGTCTGCTAAAGTAAGCCTCTGCAACAGGGCTCATGTTTATTAAGGTCACTAGAGCCTGCACTGACAGAACACTGCAAAATAAGGGACAACTTTTGTTTAAGGCATAGGACTATCTTTGTTTATCTGAGAATAACAGTAGGGAAACAAGTTTTTAAAAGAACAAGAATAAATAATTCTTGTTCATTCATGTCTGCATTCCCCTAATTAAATGCTGGAGACAGATTCTGTGCTCTTCTACAAACTGAATGAACAAACAGAGCCACAAGGAAGTGTTGACCTCCAAAATCTTCAAGAATTGTCAATTTATTATGAAAAGAAATGGCTGTTTAAATACTGCATTTTTGGTAGGTGGCTCTGTTTTCTTGATATGTGTATAAAATCAAATCATATGGCCATTTTTTAGCAAACATGAGTATCTTAGAGAGAAATTTAAAAGATTTGCTAATTTTGCTTTTCTCAGTGGTGCAAATAGTAACAATGACTTATTACCATCTTCTTTTTAATCTATCTTTGGAGCCATTAAATGATTTTTTTCTCCCCAAAGTTGAGTGTCAGTCCCTGTTCCACAGAAACACCAAATCTGGTAGGCACAAAAATTAGTTTAAAAACCTTTCAAATGACAGAAACTATTTTATATCCTTGTATTTTGAAATTTGTTTCAGTGTACTAGAATTTTGATTGTACATTAACAAAGGAAATAATTGATTTTTTTTTTCCTATTAAGATGAAAATGCTGGTGTAACACTTTGCCAGCTTGCATGATTTTTCCATAGGATTTTAATGTGGGTTAGAGCTAGTCCTGATGTTTTTCAGAGCTTTTCACACATTTGCTTTGCTCAAGCCCCTTGCTTGGACTTCTCATTTCACTTATTTTCCTTCTAAAACGCCAAGTAATCTCTGGGAAGGAAAATAATCTGGGGAGTATTCCCAAGTAAGAACACTAAGACAGTGCCCATCTGTTCCTCCAAACATCAGCTTTGGCATAAATACAAGGGCAGACAGAGCTACATCATCCTTGGAATGTGGTGGGGAATAAGCTTCCCAAATCTTGGAGGGAGAGTGGAAATGTTTTAGGACATTTTAAGAGAAAGGAAGACGTCTTTCAAGTGAGAATGTGAGGTAAGAAGAAAACATTGTTAAAATACTGAGGAATTATTTCATTATTGCAAGCACTCAGGTGCTCTGGGGGCAGACCCCACACCTACAGTCAGTGCTGCTGCCTTCGGGTGGGGACTAAAAACACTGGGGCAGCCACATCCCTCTTGTAAAATGGGGAAGTGCATCTCAGGATAAGCCCTGTGAATGGGATACTATGGACTTACTGTCTTAGAAGATTAGAGAAATGCTTAGGAACAGAGAAGTCAACCCATGGAAAAAAATGTCCTAATTATTCGTTTCTGTTCAAACATCACAGAGATAAAGAAGATGGCTGAGCTGGACAGCTCTTGAACAAGCCATAGGCGAGGTCAGTTTGTAAAGACCTCTGTGAGGGTTTGAACATCAAGATGTGTGCCCCAGTTCATTCAGAGACAGCTGTTACAGAGCTCATTTTTGTCAGTAGGAATCAGTTGTGACCAGTAAAGTGCTGTCTCCATGGTCTGGGTCATAGGTGAGTTCCACAAAATGTTAAAACAAGTTCGTCATCACAGGTGTGGGAATGATTTTGCAAATGTATATGATATTATTTCTAGATTTCAGGGAGAGAATGTTTTAAAGGATAAAGAATTATAGGCAATAAGTTGCTTTCAGGTAGAGTCTAAAAGAGGAAACCTATTAACCAGGAATATTAGTGGCTATCCAGTATCCAGTGATATTTTTTTTTCATGGAAGCACAAAATTATTTCTTTCAGCTCGACATGAGTTTTTTTGAGCCTTGCTTGTGATATCAAGGAATTATTATCTATGAGATTCTAGTGTATATATACTCACTCACTTCATCTACATAAAAAAGATATTTGTGCTTGTGAAGAAACTGTTCTTTGCATGCTTAATGGATAAACATTTCAGTTAGAAGTGTTTATTCAAAAAGGCAAAACAGTGCAACTCTATGAACCTGAGGAGGTTTGTGTCACAATCTGTTATCTTGAAACCCTACCAAGACAAACTTACTTCAGGGGAGTCTGTTTTATTTTGCTGCTGGCTGCAGAATGATTAGTTGCAGTATAATCTTATAGAGAGCTGGTTGCTGATTAAAAAAAATTAGACTGCTCCCTTTCAGAGTAATCTTCTTCATATTTTCATTTTTGAGGAATAGCTAAAGCATTAATACAATATTGTTAAATAACCATTACACTTGAAATTATTAATGTAGCTAATTATAGGTATCTAAGAATCTACGAGCCCTTTAGTCTAAGGTTAACTTTTTGCAATAAATAGATGTATGAAAAAGACAAACTAGCTGCCTATCAGAACACAGAGGACTATAGAATGATTTCTGGAATATTTCCAGAGCAATGGAATAATAATTGGTAACTGGTTTACAAGCAGGAAAATGACCCTTAATCTAGTGAAGATATTGAATGCAATAACATTTTGGATACAAATTATGTTAAGTACTTAAATATTTCAATTCTTGGGCGCTCAGCTGAACCATAACCCTGATTCCATCTTAGCTCAACCTTTATAGTTTAAATACATTTATCAAAGTATGGCCAATTCAGAATGCAGTTTAAGGTGAGACTGCAGCCCCAGCAGTCAGAGGTAGGACCTTGCCTTAAAGCTGAGCTAAACAGTTCAAGCAAATTCAGTGAACAAGAAAAAATTTATGTGCCAATTAAAATAAATATAGAAAATATTTCTGCGAGAGAAAGGGATGCAGTTAACAGGTTTTTTTCAATGGCGATATTTTTTATCCTCCAGATGATAACCAATTAAAATATATTTGTGACAGAAGCTGACCTTCCTGAAAATACATTTTGTCCTCAGAAGCAGGAGGTTTGATAATCATATACTTACCACAGCACACATAAAATACCTGGCTTGGAAAGCACAATGAATCATGTTTAATTAAACTTTGTTTCAATTGAGTTGACTTGTAGTCAAATTGGAAAGGATTTTCATGTTTTAACAACAACAAAAAAAATCTTCAAATTATAGAAATATGCAAATATTGCATCACTGCTCTAGAGGAGCTTCATGAAAATGTGATTAGGACTGTTTAAGATTTTGGTGGCTTTGTAGTGCTTTATGGTGTATGCTAATGTTTGTGGTTTATATCATATTGCATTAACTGGAGGTGTCATGAGTTGTATTCTTTGGGCCCCCTATGTGCCACATGACTTCTGATTATTCTACAATTTTTCTTTTCCTTTCAAAGTATATATTTTTTTTAAATCACAACTAATACATTATGTGCCCAAACATTTCAAGTACTGCTCACATATGGGAAATATGAAATGTTTTCACATTGCACTCTGCAATGTGATATTAAACAGATCTAACACAGATTTAATACAAACGTAATAAAACTAAGTTCCTCTAAATGTAAGTCTCCATAGAATATGAATTATTTTATTTAGATTTAAAACTGAAAAAAGCCACAGTTTTTTCTGTATTGCACAGCTGTTCTCTGTTTGTTCCAAATCCTTTAGAAGCCTTTTTTTTTCCCTCTGAAACTTAGTGATTGTCTCTCCTTTGATTTATTTCTTTCTGAATCATTGTCCCACACTGTGTGTGCCTGCAAGGCTTAGTGAGCTGCTTGGAGTGGATCCCCCTGTCTGTCTCTTTGAGGGGCTCTTTACCATTGTGTGCCAATTGTTTTGCCCTCTGTTTTGGCCTTGTGTAAAAAGCACAATGCAGAAAATATTTTGGATATGCAGTGTGCATAAACATAGTGCATGAACAGGGCTGAAGAAGGTGATCCATGATACCTCTCTGGCTGAGCAGGGAGCTGTCCAACTGGGAGTAATTTTGTGATGTTGCCACGCTCTGGAGTATGTTTCTCTTTCTTCATAAGTTCTTGGAGCACAAAAAAAAATGCACAGAGCTGGTGAGTTGCTGTGCAAGAGAAAGCAGAAGGGAGAAGAATGAAGTGTTGGCTGGGTGACAGTGGAAGGGAAATGCTTACAGGTTCTAAACTTGTGAATTATTTACTTTTGGAGAGAAACCACCACTCAGTGTTAAAGGTCTGGTTCCAATATTGCCCTTTGAATTTATCAGCTTCCATTTCCTAATTTCCAGTGACTGTGAGCTGTGGAAGTTTATGGACTGACATGCTGGCACTTACACAGCCCAGCAGCTTCTGGACACCTGCCAGCTGCTGGGCAGTTCTGCTGTGAATAAGTGAATCCGTGCAGTGGAGCAGGGCAGAGGGGCTGGTTCTGCCTGGTCCATTGGTGCAGGCACACCCACACACATCCAATCAAAAAATGTTCACTGCTGGAGTCCCTTGTGGCCAGTGTCATCTTCTAAAAGCTTCTCAGAGAAGCATATTCTTACCAAGTTCCCTTTGGCAATATGATCAATTTTTTCTGCAATATTTTGTGTCTCATCCTTTGAATCATCCTTTAAGGATATGCTCTGAGCTGAATTGCTATTCACTATTCACATATTTGCTATACACACTATTCACTTTTATTCTGTAATAATTCATTTAAAAACATCAGATGGTCTCTAAATAGATGTTTTATTAATGTTTTGTAAAAAATAATAAATCCTGGTCCTATTAAGTCAGGATTCTGCAGCCTCTGCAACGTAACCTTGACATTTCAAAACTGTTTGAAAGACCTTGCAGAGCCTTCCTGATAGATTGAAGAGTTTATTGTTTTATCAAAGGATACACTCAGAGGAACTGCTGATTTTTTTATTCAAGTGCTAATGTCTTAACCCTACTTGCACCTCCGATGTGAGTTCTGTATAAATGTATAATAAATACATAGTGTATATAACTATATTTATATTCTTCAGAAACAAAAATGGCTTGTAAAATCTAATTAGCTTTTTCTTTTCATTCTGCCTGATTAGTTTCAGTTATTTGATTTTGAATCCATTGTTTTCTCTGATTAATTTTGTAGTGTAAGTTTTGAAGTCTAATGTAGTTGTCTGAATAAACAATCTGCTTGGAAGTGGAAGGTCACTGATACTCCTTAGTCAGCCTATTTTCTGTATGCAGTTCAGATGGCACACAGGGTAGTGAAAAGTTAATGAAAGCACCCAAAATCTTATGAGAAGAGTTCAAATGAATTTGTGCTGGCATATATGAACTTGTTAGCCCATGGACAGACTCAGTACTTCAGCTCAGTATTTATTTAATCCTGATAGAAGTCACACTGCCTGTGGAATTTAGTGAGGAGGAGGCATTTTGCTCAATTCCCTTTTACCTGGGTATATGGCATTTCTATCTTTGCTACCAAACACAAATTTAGCTTGTTATAACACCCTCCTTGAGCAGTGATGGAGTCCCACTAAAATATATCTTCTGACTCAAAGTTTAACACTCTGCTTCTCCTGCTGTAGCCAATATGTTGCTGTGAAAACTCTTGGTGAGTACTTATCCAGAATAATTGAAGGACTCGACCTTCTTCTGTGAAGTATTAGCAACATTACTGAGTTCTTTTTTAATAGTGTTTTTGTTATCTCTGCCCTTCTAAGTCACTTCTTCCAAACGTTATAGCTTGTTAGTTTATACATTATATCCATTGCAATTATAGCCAGAACAGGAAAGGTTTTTTACCTTTTTAGCACACTGTCACCATGCATCATTTTTAGATCCTCATTTCTGCTTATTAGAGGTTCTTTAAGCCCCTGGATATCGAAGCATGCTTATGATATAAAGTACCTAAAGTTTATGGAAGGTTGATGTTGTGTTGGTGACAGTCTGTGGTGTTTTATTGGGGTTTGTATGTGTGTGATCTCTTAGGTTAGTTAAGTATAATATAAATGTACATAAATATCACACATCTTGTACAGCCTCTGCTGAAATAACCTCTGCTGGAATGGCTGTGCCAGAATATGTGAGATGTCTGCCTTGTACCCCTCACTTCCAGTGTGGTGCCACTCTTTCCTGGAGTTTTCTTCCCCTGGCACAGAACAAATAGGACATAATGGAATGTGTGAGGTGAGTAGCCTTGGTTGTCTGAGGAGAGCTTGGGGATCTTTAAAAAACCCTCAAACTATTGGAAGATAAAGGGAAGCAGATGAAAATTATTGATGGGGCCCTGAGAAGATTATCCTAAAGAAAACAGTGTGATTTTCCTCATTTATTTCAATTTTCATTTTGCTTATGTTCTGCTTGGTGGCTGTGTGGTCTCTGTGTGTATTACCCAAGCATGTCAAAATCACAATAATTGAAATAAGGTCAGCTGGCCAGAGGATAAATCAGCCTTTGCAAAGCATTGGCAAGAACCTGGTCCCTACAAGCCTTCATGTGGCTTCAATGTTCTTGGAGCTGATGTGACATCATTTCTTTTAGTCTGAGAGAAAGACATATGGATTAAAATTGTAAACTCAAACATTAGGAGAGACTGGTCAGAATGTGTGGTTTCAGAGCCCTCTAGAGCAATCTGTGATACAAAATTATCTTTCTATACTATTCAATCATATTTAGTTTGTAAAAAATGCTATAGTGGTTTATTTACATTTTAGGACATTTAAAACATTTTGAAAATATTATAAAATTTAAATATAAAATAATTATAATAAAAGCTGATTACTGTCACTCTGAACCGATTCTGTCCAATTTCCCTGAAAAAAGTGTCTATAGGCCATTGTCAGTGGATTTCCTGGTATATAATTAAAAGCAAAATGTGGCCATTGAATTCCCCAAACAGCAATAAAAATAGTGAACTCTGAAGAGTATGTATTTGGGGTATGAATAGTTGATTTTTCTTTTCAATTGGGTTTATAAGACTATTGTTAGTAGTGTCATTTCCTTTTTCACTGCATCCTTGAGAGAGTGGGTGTTTGCAGATGCACTGTTACAAGAGCTACTTATTGTAATATCCTTTCTGAGTAAAGGCAGGCAGCCTGTGCTAATTGCTTTACAGAGCCACTCTGCAATGTAATATAAAATGTCACTTCAGCCCTGTTCATAAAGACCTGAGTTTCCAAATGTTCAGTGCATTACAATAAGTTTTGGGTTGGGCTAAATTGCACTATTGATTTTTTTGTAATTAGGTTTTAATGAATTGTATTCACTGAAGTTTACATTTGTCGAGGGACTTCAAAGATTAGATTGTGATCATTTAATTCCCTTTATTTATTTTTTTGTGTGTATCTAACCATAGAGACCTCCCGGAAATATTTTCTAGGTATCAGTAGTTTTGTATTAGCTTCTTTAAAGTCCAGCATCTACTTTTCTGCAGTATAGTATTAATAAAATATGTAAGATTATAGGAATTTGATTTTTCCAAGAGCTGTTGAAGTATTCCACATCTTAGAAATTTATGTTTTCTTACTGTTTGCTCCCCTGCATCTTTTGGATTAAACTGCTTGACTGAAACCGGTCAATAGGGGTTTTGTTGGACTTTTGTTCTTTTATGGTAGCTTCTATTTGGATTAATCTTTATCACTGGGCACTGAAAAGCTGTTTTTCCTTGTTAATACTTAATCAAATAGCATGGCAGCAGATAATCCCCTGTTCTGATTTAGTAACACACACTGTGTTCCAGGAGATTTTCTTATGCTGTTTTATTAAATTATGTGCTTTTGTAAGAGAAACACATGTTCTACATCAGTCCCAAAATGCTGATTTAATGATGCTTATACAGCCTCGTTTATTCTTGAAGGGTCAGGGTCTCTGCTGTAACTTTGCATTTATGATCAATTTCTCCCTCCTAATGGAAAATCACATCTCTTCTTCTGAAGCACTTAGGTAGTTTAAAAATCCCTAAATGATTAGGGATTAGGAAATTAGAGATTCTGTATACCTATATGTGAGAGTTTCCTTTCTCTTCCTTATGCTAATTTACTGGATTTCCCCACTCTGGACAGTGGTCCTGAATAATTTTTGCTGGGTGTAGCCATGGGTCAGGAGGGTTTTCCTGCAGGCTGAGGCGAGGCTGGATGGGTCAGTGATCCCTTCAGGACAGGACAGGACAGGACAGCAGCACCTCTGCTCTCTGTCAGGGGGGTGGGCACTTCACTGCACCTGACTGGGCCTTCTCTCATCATGTGATTGCAGCTGACCCCAAACACATATTCACTTGTTCTTCCAGCTGCAGCAGCAGCATCTCTCTGCTAAAATAAATAACATTTTTCAGCCATCCACGTGTCCTGTTTGCCAGCTCCAAGTGGAGGTGCTGCTCTCAGTCTGCCCAGCCCAGGAGCAGCCTGGCAGTGTTAGGGATAAACCAAAGCTAAAGCATCCCAGAGGGATGTGGCACATTAGCTTGACTTAGCTCCATAGCTTTTGGATTGGAATTTTGGGATGTAAAACTGGTTTGCAATACAGAGATATTGATGTACAAGTGGCTGGATAGAAGGACTTTCATGATTTCTTTGATGCTGACCTACTCTGTGACATTGAGTAAATAAGTCACTGAATCTTGCTGTGCTTTTGTTCTTTTTATATACCTTAATTCTACATTTTATATTCAGTCTGTAATATTTCAATCTTTCACACCAAAAAAGCAAATATTTCTAAAAAGAAAAAAAAAAAGATTCCAGGTTGTGTTTTATTCTGTATGATTTGCACTTGCTTAGGTAAGAATAAGTCAAGTTAGACTCAAAAACATTCATAATAATTCTAGATTGCTGAATTTTACGATTTAATTTCAATAAACATGTTCATCTAGAGGATTTTTATCATTGAAACTAAATCCCATACATACCTTCATTTTCTTTTGAGACTTAGCCATCCTCCTGGTGAATTTATGCTGCTCTCCTTAGCTGGGAATCTATTACATCTTCCAGAACTATTTGGACATAAGAGCCTGAATTAGGCAATTAAAAAAGAGCTATTAAGACTGTGCCTAAATACTACTTCTAAATTTCTGCATGGCCATTTCCACATGGAAATATGCACTTTGCCCGTGTGACTGTGCAGATTAAAGCCAACAATATAGATTTATGGTGTGAGTGCACCTGCATGTAAGCCTATATTTTAAAATTTGGTCATGCACAACTTTGCTTTTAAATTAAGTTTTCTTTTTTTCTAATTGACAAAAATTTGCATATGCATATATTTGCATATTTTGTGTCTATTTTTAGAAAGTGTGACTGTAAATTGAACTTAAAGAATGGTAGGATACAGTTTGGATATATCAAAGTATGTAACTTATGTAAATAAAAACAAGGATAAATGTCCCAAAGTGAAACCCAGGTCTGACTAAAATGTGGAAAATTTCTTTGCCTTTTGGCTAAGGATGAAAAGAAATTTCGGATCATAAGAATGTGTTCTTTGTGCTTCCTCATGTTTTCCTCTGGAATACCTTTTCTTTAAATTACAGTTAATCTTGTTATAACTATCAGAATGTTTAATACTGATGTTAGTTTCCTCTCTGGCTATGAAATAGTTTGCCAGTAATATTGGTTGCAATCATGGCACGAGAGGCACTTGTACAAAATAGTGATAGACTTTTTATTTGTTGAGATATTAGCAGCTATTTACAAGGAGTGCTGGTAGAAGTGATTTTTATTCTTTAGATCATTTTAGTACAATGTTAGTAAGGGTATTTATGAGTCCCTGGGGCAGGACATGGAGAGAAGAGGAAATGTTTGGAGACAAAAGCAGATATTTTCAGATGAGCAGCTTCCTTCTTTCCTCTTTGAAATATATATTTCTATTTTTATAAATTTTCTTTACAGATTCCTTTCCCTGTGACAGCCTCCTTCAGTTTAAATCCATGCAGTCTAGCAGAGCAATACCAATTAGCTAAAGTCAAGTGAATGGGCTGTTTAGAGAAAAAAACAAAATTACAGATAAGCAACTCATTCTGCTCAGTTGCTGAATGAATTTCCAAACAGGCTAACCTTGAGCTTGTATACATATAACTTTTAACCTCCTGAAAACTATAAAAGTCTGGTGTCTAGCAATGAAGTGAAATATGTCAGGATGAAATTGAAGAAAGGATGGAAGTGACAGGAAAACAATGCAACAACAAAAAAAAGTATGAAGAAAACCATAATATTCCAGTAAATAAAATCTAGCCATCATAGAATTTAAAAAGTTCTAAATAAGCAAAGTTTATTTACATCATTACCTTGTATGTTCGTATGTCAATACAGAAAAAATATTTACAGCAAATTTCCAAGTGTTTAATCCTTTTTAAAATACCCTAAATGACAGCATTCCACAAGGACACTTACAAGACTCTTACACGGTCAGATACATCCAATTATCAGTATTTCCTTTCCAAATCCAGGCTTTGCTCTGTTGCATCCTATTATTCCTACCCCTTGAGCCACATTAAAAAGGTTTTTCTCCCTTTCTTGGGATGTTTGGGCTTAAGACACTTAAGGATACCTATCACTGATTCCTTAGCCTAGTGAAGAAGAGAAAAAAACTACTCCAGTAGTGGAAGATGCAAAGATACAGCATTTTTAAACTGCTGGATATAGGTTTCCTGCACTGCCATGCTTTTGAATAGTATGTAGTATTAAAGTATGCCCTGTTTTCCTCCTTAATTCTCGAGTTAAAGTGGATTTTTTAAAATTTGATCTTTTTAATTAACTTGTGTTACAATGGTTGGATCAGGCTGGGGATTTTCAAAATGTAAAAGTTGGCCTGCTTTGTAGGTTAAATATCCTTTTAACTGCTTGGTTGTTTCTGCTTGATCCAGTGTCTCCAGGGGACCAGGTCTACCTCATTTCCAAGCAGCAGATACTGAAATGGTTTTCTGTGAGAAGTGCTGCAGTTATTTACAGAGCACACACACTGCTTTGTTGAGGGCATAATTATTTTCCTGCCATCAGTGGTTTTTCTTTCTTTCTTTTTCTACTTTCTAGTTATCAGTGTTGCTGTTAGTCTTGTAACTGCAGTTTTCCATGAAAGAAAGCCTGGTTTAGTCAAAATAAGTGACCAAAACCATGCTAGATTGCCAGCATTCTTGAGGTAAGAAGGTTGTTTTTATCTTTGACACTTGCTGATGGTCTTCTCTACTTTTGTGTTTATACTCCATGGTGAATTGTCCTTGAAGCCCTCTACAGGAAAACAATGCAACAACCAGCTGAAGGCAAACAGCTCCTGCATCACACACATGTGCAGGGATTCCACCTCCCTGCCACAGTTAATTGTCATGTGTGAATCAAGAGGTTTTCAAAATGACCTTTGCAGGCTGCCCAGAGACTCTTGTGGAATCTCCTTCCCTGTAGATATTCAAAAGCCAACCAGACACAGTCCTGATTAATGGGCTCTACAGCACCCTGCCCAAGCAGGGAGGTTGGACCAGAGGACTTGCAGTGATATTTTCTAACCTCATCCATTTTTGATCCTGTTCTTCAACAAGAAAGAACCAATTCCCTTTTAATGATATTATTATTATCATTGTTATTATTATTATAAGCATTGCCTAATTTTAGAGAATGATTTCACATAGTATTTAGAAAATACAATCTGAGGGAGTTGTATATTGGCATTATATCGGCAAACATAAAGCAATTTACTGCCCCAGCATGGTTTATATTTAATATATTAATTATATTTGCATACATCAGGTGTATACATGGAGACCTCAAAGTCATTTCTGTCAGATTTCATGAATCTGTGAGTCAGGTAAACATCTGCAGCCAGTAACAAAAGTGTGCTTAGTCAGGCAATTTATCAGGACCAGGATAAAACTGCTTCTTACAACCCTTCCCTGCTAATTGAGCCAGGACATAAAATAGCATCTGCAAATGTTTGACTCTTGATCCCAAACCAAGGAATCATTGTCAGGCTGTTTGCAGAGTATACCTCAAATGTGATATGTTAAAAAAAGCAGTAGAGCAGACATTTGAATACAACTTTCTCAAATACTAGAGGTAAGGCCAACTGATTAAAGTCCATATTAAATGTTATCATTGTTAAATCCAGCTTTATCCTCAGTAAAATATATATGGCTGCTGCAGAAAGCAATGTTATCCTGGCAGTAAAAATCAGTGTCTCTCCAAGGTTGTCTGCAAAAGCCTTCTCTTTTCACATTGATTGGTTTCTGTCTTGATAAAATTAATGGTGATTGTTAATGATTTTCATAATCACTACCGTAAACCAGAGCTTAAGTTCTATGAAGATAAGGAAGTTCATAAAAGTAAATATGATTTCAGAGGATCTTCACGTGTGCCTAAGCAGATTCCCCCTTTTAGAAAATTGTTCTCAAGCTGCTTGTGCCTCAACCACTCTTTGCTGTTTGCCAGTTACATCCTTGGGCAGTGCCACAAAGCATTAAAAACCTGCTCTGGAGTTGCAAGAGGCCACAGAGATCTGAGCAGGCAAAACACACTGTACAGTGGCTTTTTCATTTTAGTCAAAACCTGAAATACGCCAGTGTTGAACTGAAAAACTGAACATTTGTCAGGATGAAAGTTTTGCCTAAGCAAATTACATTTCTACTAATAAACATGTTCTAGAAGCTGCATATTAACTGTAGGAAAGATTGGTGCAGGCAAATAATTTGAACATTATATTGGGTGAAATTTGCTCATGTTTTGCTGGATCCTTAGACAAACTAATGTGAACTGCTTGTATAGGCTTGCTGGGCTTCATCCAGTAGACACAAGGATGGTGATCTAGACAGTATATTCATAACATAATTAAAACATCCATTCCAGGAATCCCCCAGCAAGTCCCAACAGGCAATATCATTATCACTTGAACTAACTTCACTACTTACTAAGTTTTATGTGATGAACTCATGGTCATGTCTAATTGGCTGAACATCTATAAGCATTTCACATGAAAATGGGCTTGTACTTACTCATAGAATGTAATTGTGACAAATATTAAACCTGCAATGGTAATCAGGCAGTAAATTAAAGAGAAGGGTTTAAAAATTCATTCTTAGATACAGAATGCAGATGATGGAGAAAGCATCTGGTTTTGAAAGTCATATTCTTTATATGTGGATACGACTGCTGTAGCTATTTTCAATTCTAATGAGGTTTCTGAATTATAGAATATATCTGTTTTTCCTGTTTCATTGATCAGCAGAGATGATAAGCCTCCCTCCTGTCATCATCTATCTCTTCTTGTTTATCACATTTTATAGACTACACTTCTGTTCCTTCCTTGCTTTTCTATGAGGTCGAAAGAGAAATTCAAACAAATCTGGAGATAAGTAGTCAAGTCATCTAGTTTATCTTCTTTACACTGACTTTTGTTCATCAGTTGAGTTGCTGCTTCATAGACCAGACATTCTAATTAGGTACAGAAAACATCATCCAGGAGTAAGGTACTAACCTGCAATTTTAATGAAGTATTATGGGAGTCTTAGTTTTAAACACTTCATTTGCCATTGTTATGACAAACTAGGGCAATAAATGGCTCATGTGGATCAGCATTTTTAGGAAGTTTCTTTTTGAGAAAGAAAATTCTTTTCGAATTTTCAAAAGCAGTATTTACAGCAAAATAAAAATTCATTTTTTATGGTACAAAAATGTCTCTTGAAAAAAACCAGAAATTCCCAGAACATTTAAAAAGTAACTATGTCTAATCAATAGATATTATTTCTGAGAACTGGAAACACTTCTATCTCATTCCAGCTAGATGGGACTCTACATGAACTACTGGAGCTGGTTGTGTTTTTGGGCCCAAGGGAATGGCATGGAACTGTCTTGGGGAGGTTGAGGTTGGATCTCAGGGAAAGGTTCAGAGGGTGGCTGGGCAGTGACCAGGCTCCCCAGGGCAGGGACCAGGCTCCCCAGGGCAGTGAGTGACCAGGCTCCCCAAGGCAGTGACCGGGCTCCCCAGGGCAGTGACCGGGCTCCTCAGGGCAGTGAGTGACCAGGCTCCCCAAGGCAGTGACCGGGCTCCCCAGGGCAGTGACCGGGCTCCTCAGGGCAGTGAGTGACCAGGCTCCCCAAGGCAGTGACCGGGCTCCCCAGGGCAGTGACCGGGCTCCTCAGGGCAGTGAGTGACCAGGCTCCCCAAGGCAGTGACCGGGCTCCCCAGGGCAGTGACCGGGCTCCTCAGGGCAGTGAGTGACCAGGCTCCCCAAGGCAGTGACCGGGCTCCCCAGGGCAGTGACCGGGCTCCTCAGGGCAGTGAGTGACCAGGCTCCCCAAGGCAGTGACCGGGCTCCCCAGGGCAGTGACCGGGCTCCTCAGGGCAGTGAGTGACCAGGCTCCCCAAGGCAGTGACCGGGCTCCCCAGGGCAGTGACCGGGCTCCTCAGGGCAGTGAGTGACCAGGCTCCCCAAGGCAGTGACCGGGCTCCCCAGGGCAGTGACCGGGCTCCTCAGGGCAGTGAGTGACCAGGCTCCCCAAGGCAGTGACCGGGCTCCCCAGGGCAGTGACCGGGCTCCTCAGGGCAGTGAGTGACCAGGCTCCCCAAGGCAGTGACCGGGCTCCCCAGGGCAGTGACCGGGCTCCTCAGGGCAGTGAGTGACCAGGCTCCCCAGGGCAGGGACCAGGCTCCCCAGGGCAGTGGGCACAGCACCAGCCTGACAGAGCTCAGGAGCAGTCTGAACAACACTCTCAGGCACATGGGGGATGCTGGGGTGTCTGTGAGGGACCAGGAGTTGGACTTCAAAGATCTTTGTGGGTCCCTTCCAACTTGGGATATTTTTTGTGTGTGTAAAAAATCTGTACATTCCTTCTTCTGACTTTGTGGTGTTCTTTCTATTAAATTGCTACTTGGAAAAGCTCTGTTTTAAATCTCCAAAATTCACTCGAAGGGAAAAAATGCAATTTCAGACATTCACTGAAATCAGTGTGTGACCTTTGGCTTTATCTGGAGCTTGTGAAGTACTTACTTTTGCGATGCATTGGTTTAACATATCCCAAATAAAGATGTTATTATATGTCAGAGAAATTGCCCTCTAGAAATGCCCATTTCTTTCCATTGCCTGTAAAGTGATTCCAGGTAACTACTTAGATACAGATGTCTGTTCAGACACTTAGCAGGCAAGTGGAAATCCCCCTTTTATGCTACCCTTCCCATATTTATGTCTTGACTTCAGGACTGAGCTCTAATCTTTTATCGTCAATTAATGCAAGAATGAAAACATGATTTTTATTTGCTTTCCACTTGTATTTTAAGAAAGGAAACAATGGTTTTGAGGGAAATCTGGAGTTGGTTTATTTTAGTGCTCAATTACATACTATTTAGCTGAGAGTAAATATTAGGATTTCAGATTTCAGCACAAGAATAATAGATTTTTCTTTCTTTAAGGAAAATAGCCTATTTGCTTTACTGCCAAGCATTGACTCTTTCAGTATGTTCAAGCCTAGAAGGCTGAAAACAACGAGACAGATGTGATTCACATAGGGCTCACCAGCATGGTGCTTCAGTGTTCTGGCTTGTTGGAAAGCTTCCAGGGGATTTAGGAAAAGAACATGCTGAAGAAACATAAACCATTATTTTGCCAATTAGTTGGAAAGATGTGGGTTTTTTTCAGCATGATTCAAACTTGCTTTGTTAATTTTTATTTGCTTTCATCAAAACTTCCGCACGCAGAACAAAATATTTAGTCACAGACCTTTTATCTGTGTACCTGTTATAGTTAAAATGGTTATGTATCAATCAAAAAATTTTAGAATATCTTGTTTATTAAGGAGCTTATGTGTCTCCTAGCTGATTGTAGGAACAAAGTGGCAGTATACTGCATCACAGCAAGGTAAATTCATTATTACTTTAGGAATGTAGTTGTTGGAGTCCAGTTTGTGTTTTTTACAGGGAGTTAATTTGACTATTTTAAACCTGTAAATTCTATTCACAAGACTATATGTAGTAGGTTCTTCTTTTTCTGGAACGTGATTACTTAACATATTGGCTTTGTGGAGTGGTGAAGGACTGTAGGAAAATACTCTCAGTGATGCTGTTCTTCTTGCCTGGTGTCCCTAAGAACTGGTGTCACCAAACACAATGTGGAACAATGTGGAGGCATTTTTAAAAAGTGTAGTTAAGTCATCTTGGTTTATGTAAGATTAACACAAATTTTTCTCAATCTTTAGATGAATCTATTACAGATGCAAAAATTTTCAGATCAAAATCAGGAGTGGTTTTACAGGGAGGATCATCCAGGCTTTCCACATAGTAACAAAATATGATACAAAGCAGCACGGTGTCAATAAACTACAGGATAAAGGTCAGGTTTACATCGATGGACAGAGCCAGCAAATACATTTGTTCCTGCAATGTCTGTGTTTTAAATGCCACCCTCTGATGAACCTGGTGCAGAAATACACTTCTGGGTTTGATGAGATGTCAGTTTTGTTCAGTGCTGATCAAATAAGATGAATGAAAGTGAAACAAGAGCAAAAATATTACTTCTGTCATTTATTTTTTATGCATTACAGGAAGTGGGTCAGTCAGTGAGATTTCTCTTAAACAAATAGCAATCACTGCACAATATCACCCATTGATCTATTTCACAGCAGGCAATGGCCTTTTTGTCAGAAAGGACACACAATTCAAATACCACAGAAGACATAGAAATGCCCATGACAGGTTTAAAAAGTGTCTTCCCCTCCTTTTACTTGCCAAGCCATTCTCCACAAATCAATCTTGGCTGTAGAGGCAGGCCATTGCAAAAATGCTTCCATATCTATAGGAAAGGCAGATATTCTAAAAAAAAAACAAAAACAAAATTGTAAAGTAAATGTTGTCTAAGGTAAAGGAAAGCACTATTTAGCAAAAAATAATTTTTTTTCTATGATACACACATTAAAAAAAAGACCCCGGCAAATTGCAATTGCATGAGTCATTTTGTGTAACTGTAGCAATTTGAAGACCCAATACTTAGGATGAGTGATGTATCCTATCATTAATTCATCTTCAGAAAATCAAATGTGAGAGCCTCTATATCCCGTAGGACTCTAAATATTTGTTCAAAAAGAATAATTTGTGGATGGACTGTTCTGAAAATGTGATACTTCCCTTTACACTTAATTTGCTTGTGAAATGATTTTAAATCATTTAAGTGCAATATCTGGCTTTGAATAATTCCAAACAACTTTCATGTGTCTGAAATGATGCAACTAAATTCCAATATCACCATCTAAATAAATAAATTACTTGAGTTCCTAGGAATTTATAACCTGCATGGAGGTAAATATTATTTCCATTTTATCACCTGTGTGTCACCACAGCTGAAAGGCAAGACAAGAAATTCTCTAATAGTATTATAAAGTCAAATGTGGAAGGTCTCCTTTATAGGAGTTATTTATTCAAATAACTGAATTATTTCACTTTGCTTGACAAGTTGCCTTCGTTGACCATTATATCTTCTTCTGAAGATGTGTATTTTAATGCCATTGCACCCATAAGCAGAATTGTTTTGATTTAATTATAAAGATATTTGTCTGTTGCTTTGGTATAATATTTATGAGGGGCAAATAATAAAAACTGTAAAACATAATGGCTGTCTGAAATAGGCTTCCTCTACTAATGAACCAAAATGTGTCCAAAATCCAGAGAACTTCTCATATCCAACTGCAGTCTGGGTTTACAGAGAGCCCACAATCTTCACTTTATCATTTTTCTTTTTAGAGGCAAAAATAACCCTCACTTTCCTCTTCAAAAGAGGGGAGGAGAATAACATCACTAAAGAAAGGGAAAGAGGGTTGTAGAAGCAAGTTAAAATGAGGAGAAAGAAACCTACATTTGTGTGGCTGATTTCTTCCTGCTCTGTCCACTTGTTGGAGTATATACAGATATTTAACTGTTTACCATTCAATATAAAAGGCCTGCAGACCTTAACCATGGTAACCATTCTATCACTTGCTATTTAATATACCTGCCTTATTCTTGCAATTTCCAGCAAGGCAATTAAAAGCATATGTTCATGTCTTCAAAAGTGTGATTATATTGTATAAGGTTTTCAGGAAAAAAAAATCCAGATATAATACATTTTACATTCTCAATAGCAAAAACACTTTTCAGAATCTTTAGAATCTTTTTAAAACTTGAAGCAGCCATAACAAGAGAAAATCTGAGAGTGGTTCTCATTGTGGCAAATCTTGAGCCCATGAGAATGATTTCTTTTACTCTTTCTCTCTGCTGTATTGTAAGAACGTAGCATCATTTTTATTATATCTTAATCAATAAAAATTCAATAACATTGGTACTTGAGGAATTTTGCTCTGCTTTCCATTATGACTCTTTATTTGGCACCAGAGAGTATCTTTACTTAAATGATATGCTGTTATGAGATTAAATTGTTAATGAGTATAAATTTATAACATTTTAGGCCAATGGTAGAAGATACTTATTACTATACACACTTGCATTATACAATGAGACAATACAAAAGTAAAGCAAAACCAAGACTCTTTTAAAGACCAGATGGAGATCTCTGAGATACATACCAGATATTCTAATATGAAGTTCTTCCTGTGGAGGGAGGATAGCTGCCTTTCCCTCACTAAGACCCTGTTTTTATCTCTCAGATCTGTGAAAGCACCTTCCCTACCATCACCTCCATATATAATTGACCTTTTAACAGTGAGGGGGACCAGGGAGGGTGTGTTCAGGGAACTTTCTATATCCACACAGAGACTTTTGGCTGTGTCCTCTTTTACCTTTGCAGAGAAAGTGGCTGAGAGTGTTGCAGTGACAATGAACTTGGTGGCTGTCTTTGGGACATATTAATAGTTTTGAGTATTTTGAAGACAGCCAACATTTGATAAGCATGAGTGGGCTATCCCATGGGATTTCTTCTTGCAGTGGCAAATAATTTAGCTCACCTTTGCTGACTAAGCTGTTGTTTTTATATATGGTTTCCAGTAGTACCTTATAAATGACTTTAATTTACAGTGCATTACTTGTCTATGCCTCCAAATCCCCATTCAATAATTTGTATCCTTTTCCTTGATAGTTTAATTGTTTGTAGTTTTTTTAATGGTAGCTTCTTGATAATCCAATCCAACAACTTCTTTCCATTGCTTTTGAATAATAAATATTTAGGTATTTTTTATTCAAATTATCATAGGTACTTATTTTGTAACTCTTTTTAATGTGAGTAACACAAATAGTATTATTCTTACACTTCCTTGGGGGAAAAAATGCACCACAAAAATGTATTTCTTTACATTAATACAAAATAGAACATCTAATTAGATTTGCTAGTGTAGCTGACAAATGATCTGCATGTACTATAAATGGGGCACATATATCACAGCTGCTTGCACTTTAGTTGGAGCTTTGCAGTGCCTTTATACTGCATAAACATCTGTGTAAAAAAGGGTTTAGTTCAAAATAATAGAGCTTTATCTTACTCAAATTTTTCCGTGGGTTTTTAGTATTCAAAATTCTGCAATAGGATCCCTGGAACTTGAAATTCATGAGAGAATATTTGTGTAAAGGAAACTCTGTGGAAGAACCCAAAAGGAGCACATCTAAGGGAAAGGTTAGAAAAGGATTACAAGCCCTATGATGGTCATGTTTCATGAAGAAACTTTCTGTTCACAATGTCATTACAGAGCTCATAGTAAAGCATTTCACATAATGGGCATGGAACTTCAAATATATTTATAATGTAATAAAATATATTTGAAGGATAAGTCAATCTTCCAATTTGCTAATGGATTTTTTTACATCTAATTTTCCACACCTGACTCTAATGTAATTTCCTATCACTTCAAAGATGAAAAAGTACATGTAATAGTTGCTTTGCCCTCACTACTTGATGAAAGTGGTTTTTTTTAAATTATAATATTCACTAACACATACTAAATGCTTTCTAACTGTTAGTGTGGTAGGGAATTTTTGAAAAATCTACTTTGCTTGAGAATAATTATAAGAGTTCTGTATGTATATATCCAAATGCAGACCAACTTCATTATAGTCTTTTAAGCCTTGTGAAATGAATCTACTGTTTTGCACAGCTGCTAAATACCAGATATATTAAGCTCACGCCATATCTTAAATCTTCTATTAAAATCTTCACAAAGCTATAAAATTAAATTAATGAAACAGATTAATGGGCATAATTCAGTCCATTAAATTTGCCCTTTTACCCTGTGTAAATAGAAGTTTGCCAATTTTTATGGCAGTAGTTTCTAAACCCTTATGGGTGGATGTAACCCCTTTGTAATAGTTGACATTTTATGTATTCAACTGTTTTACCCTTGTTTCTTTTATTGCTGTAGTGACTTTTTCCCATGTTCAAGCTATCATTGGAATATGAAATTTCTTTCTGAATTACCTTACTATCTTCAAAGCATGTAATTCTGAGTGCAGAAAGTTCTTCCTTTATCAGTGCAAGCAGAAATGGAGCAGAAGTTTATGGCTGCTTCTGTAAGGTCATCAGCACACTAAAGTTCAGAGCATGTGAGCAGACATCCTAATAAACATGGAAGGTTTAAATGAGGGAGACAGTTTTTGTAGGATGTTAATAGTCCCTTAGAGGCAGTTTTTTTTCAATTTTTTTCCTTCCAAAAGCAAAGCCTGGCATCCAGAAATTCATTTAAGGCTTTTCAGTTCTCTAAATACTTGGCATTTTTCCATGGTTAGATTCAGATTTTAGAATGTGAAAAAGGTAGGCCTGTTATGATCACCAATAAGTGGCAACTTCTGTGACCTTGTCTTTTGAATATTGTGGATAGTAAAAAATTCAAAAGTAATTATGGGAAAATTTGATTCATCATTTATACTCCCTACATGCCCAGTCATCATAAATAAGTAGGGAGAGGAAAGAAAAATATGCAGGTCAATTAAAACATCACTGTGTCACAATAAAATATGATAATAAAGAATTCTATTGAAAATAAATTTTAGGATAGGAGTGTTTCCTAAATTTCTGGTAATACAGTTTCCTGATTTTTTTGTCTCTCTTATTTGGTGTCCCAGGTCTTATGTAATGTTTCCTTATGTGCTGTTTAATTTGTTCTTACTTCCTTAAAGAACTGTCCTGATTCCCTATAAACAGATGTCATTGGTGATAATTGAAAATTGACAAGAAGTTGGACATTTTACCAGTCATCTACTCTCACTTTGTTTTTTGGATGACTTTACTCATTATCCTTCAAAAAAGGACACAGGATCTTACTGGCTGTAATCAGTTATGGAAATACTCATTGGGACAGTTTTTCCACATTCTTACTGCTTTATGCATTCCTCACATAAATACAGATGTACCTATATATACCTGCAGGATTGGTTCTTGCTGAGATGTAATAAATAGGAAAATTTTCTGTTCAGGTAGGATTTGTCTTTTCTCTAGTGATGTCACATCACTTTAAACTAGGTTAGTGACTCTGGGAATAGGAAAGGAAAGTTCAGTTTGTGTCTGTTTTCTCTTCTGAGTCTACTGAAAGTGCTCTCCTAGCAATGTGGCTATTCTCTCTGGTCAGTTCATCAGAAGTAGCTGAGTCAGATATCATAAAATAACTAACCCACATGTACTTGCTAAAAGCTCAGGCACATCATACTCATTGTTTAATTTCTTTAATAGCTACAGGTTTATTGTAGCAATAAAATATGCTGTAGCATGTCAATTCAAAACCACTATTCCTTCTTTGTAAAGAGCTATTCAGAGATTATCAAAGTACCACTCAAGAAATTAGATGACTGTGTCAGTGAAAGACTGAGGGTTTTCATCAAGAGCTGCAGAATTTATCCTGGAGAAATCTGTGGTTCAGAGAACTGAATGTATGTATCTACATTTTAATTAAAAGTTAAGAAGTTAGAGTCCTGGCTCCACTGAAATTGGAACAGATACAGCTGATGTCAATAGTCATTTTCAAACTCTGCTGAATCTGAAGGAGGGTGAGAGATTAGTGTTGAGTGAGAAGTTACTAATGTAACCCTCATGGGCATAGCTGAGAATGTTTGTGCTGAAGGAGTGGATCACAAAAGAAAATGGTTCTCAGACAAAGTGTTTATGATTACTGAGGACAGAAATGGAGCCTAAAGAAAATGCTAAATAAAAAAATTTGAAAGTGGTCATCCAAAATCAAGAGAGCAAGTCAGAATTGAAGATGGCACCATAGAGAGTAGTCACTCAGGACAGATGTCTGGGAAAGAATCTTATTGATGGGAGATTTTGCACTGCCAACTAAGGTTATTAAATCAGAAATCCTGAGAGAAGAAAAGCATGTGATTGATGTGAGTAAAAATATTTTGAAGAAAATAAAACATGTGCAACACCAACGAGAAATGGGAATGGAAGGTAAAGGTGTCAGGGGTGCAGCTCTGCTTTGAGTGGTGCAGTTCTGCTCCTACATGGATGAGTTTTTCTTAAGGACTCTCTTACAGGAAAAATAATAGGTTAAAAGGCAGTGATCCCCAGTAGTTTGTTGTGTGCCAGTTCTTCAGTGCTGCACTAAGTTTTGGGGCACTGTTTCAGTGCTGAGATGGTGCCCTAGAGAAGACCACAGCCATCCCAGATGGCAATGTTTGTCTGTCTGGTACCTTCCCCAAATGTGTTTCTTAAAGTTATGTGCCATGTTTCTGCTCAAAATGCTGAATTTTCCACGGCACGTTTGGCCAGCAAATGCTTGTTTTCTGAGATTTCCAAAGCCTGCATTTTGGGCTGTGCTGTGGAATCAGCTGAACATATGTTCCCCAGCCTAAGCCCTTTGTGGTGGGGCTGTGCAGAGGGAACAGGCAGAGCTGGCACAGCTCGTTCCAGGTGAGGGGAGGAGAGTGTCTGATCTCAGCTCTTGTCCAGGAGCCATGTCCTGGGAGGTGCAGAACAGCCCCTGTGTGCTCTCAGCTTTACTTTCTGTGTAGGTTCACTCGACCCTGCGTGTGCTCAGCAGCCCACTCTGTTCTGGCAGTCCTGGCACACAGGTGGCATTTTCCTTGTGCTGCACACTGAGATGGAGACCTTGCAGTTCTGCAAAGCAGAGCAGTGGAATTACCAGCACAGACCTGTGTGAGCCTCCAGCTGGCACTGNGGAGACCTTGCAGCTCTGCAAAACAGAGCAGTGGAATTACCAGCACAGACCTGTGTGAGCCTCCAGCTGGCACTGGAGAGCCAGGGGCCCATTCAGGGAGGAGCAAGGATGGCTCTCCATGCTTGACTCTGATCCTTTTTGATTGATAGAATTTTAAAATTACTTGTGTTTCTTCTCCATCTAATTTTCCCGGTTGCTTATATTGCACATTTGATGACCTTTTGAATTTATTCTGTGATTAGAGTTCCTTTCTATCTGAAATATACCCTACTCCTTTCATCGGTTATTCCTTATTTTATGAAAAATACTAACAATATATGTTCTCCATGTGCTGTTATTTTTGTTAAATTCAGTTTACTAATCATACTAATCACTGGCCACACAGAGACCTCAAAGAAAATGACAAAAAGCAGCAAAATGGGAATTTATGCTATGAATGTGTCAGCTGCTATAATTTAGAATACTACAGAAGCACCAAGAAGCTTCAGCCATTTTTAAACCTGGACTTTACAAAAACGTCTTTTGCTAAAGTTTTGAATTTTTAGGATTTGTTGTTGTTGTAAGAATTTTTTGTTGTTGATTTGTTGTTTTCTTGACAGTAGAACTCAAATATCATAAAAAATCTTTTTCTACAAGATTTCAGTCCTAGTCTTAAAAACTGAGTATTTTATCATGTATCTTATAAATTTAATGGACCTTGTGATTCCATTCTCTCTTTTTAGGCACATTTTACCTGACTTCCACTAATAACTCACATTTCCTTCTACTTCTTTATAGAGGATCTGCATAAAAACTTGTCTTAACCAGACACTGAAGCCCTGGGCCCATAAATACTGAGAACTTTTTAGAAGGCTAATTCCTTCATTTCTCCCATGTCATAATTGCTTTGCTCATTAAGAGATTGCTGCATTAAATTTATATTTGTATTTTTTTACATCTTATATTTGAAAACATGAATGTATAATGTCTCCCTGGAACTCTGCACCATTAGAATGAAAGATACAAGTGGAGTCTAAGACAGACATGTTTAATTAGTGAGAAAACTTGACATTTTCGGTGTTTAGATTAGACAGGGAAAAAGCCAAGAGCAAAGAAGTGGTTTGGGATGATTTTTTTTAGATTGCTGACAAAAAATAATTGTTTTAACACAAATCAAAATGAAAATTTCCAAGTTTTGTAGTGTATCAAAGGCCATTAGAATTAAGATTCAATGCTTAATCACAAATCTAAATATTCCAGTTCCTACCTAAGTAGGAGGAAATACTATATCATTTTTGAGTGATAACCACTCCAGTTCTGTAAGGGGCAATTGAAGAACTATGTCTTCATTACTGAAAATATCACTTGGCAGATCATTAGGGTGGGTGGTCAAGTTTTGGGTTCAATTGCTGGGGTCATTGTTTGTCATCTGGCAATGGAATTTTCAATCTTTGGAAGTCAGTTATTCTTTGATGAGGAATGAGTGATTCAGTAGAAAGAAGCAGGAATAGTTCAATTTCACACAGCCTTCTAATTCAGGGTTAGAGGATGAAACAGCAGAACCACAGAATCTGAGAGCTAGGGCCCTTAGGATTTAGCTAGGGCCAACTTTCTCATCTGTGAAGTTGTGTTTTTCATTATATCTGACATTTTTTGAGGGTGAGTTTTGTTGCAGATTATTAGCCTATGGCACTGGGCTGGGAAGATGAGACTTCACTGAGATACAGAACACATAAAAAAAGAGTGAACAATTGAAATTACAGGGTTATTGTTATCTTGTTGTCAAGGTAGCTTGAGGTTGGTTTTGCACTGAGAGGAATTCAGCTTGCTTTTATGTGTGATACTAGGAAATGAATTCAGTGCCCAGTATACCCCAACACTAATTATAAAACTTTCTAAAATCAAAGAATAAACCCAAACCAGCTCTTTCCAGCTTTCTTTCACTGTTTAACTCTTCTCATGCATCTCTGAAACCACTGTATTGATTTACACAATTGAGGGCTTTAAATGTGATAGATTACCTGTATTTCTTCTGTCCTGTGTTATGTATATTCACAGAAGGAACAGAAAAGATAACTTTGCATCAGAGCTTTTCCTCAGGGATGTTATTTAGGATGTTTAGGAGTAAATCCTGGATTCACTGCCATTAGCTTAGAAGGGAATAAGCTCATGTCAGCAAGGAACTAATAACTTTCTGGGTAGCTGCTGTGCAGCTAATCAGGTAAGAAACATATCACAGTCATCAAATATTACCAGCTTATTAAATAAAGGGGAAGAAAGGAAATTTCTAGTAGAATTTAGGGAGAACCTTCTGAGAAGCCTGGAGACATCTTTGTTCAGCCTTCCTTGGTACATGCAGGGGATTGAGCCATTGGGCAGATACTCTCTGGAGAACATCTACAGTCAACAGACACAGAAATTATCAAAACTGGCAAATAATGTTTGGAAAGAAATTAGAATGTAGTCCAATTTTTATATATTCAAAGGACTGTGTTTAGGCAGGATGACAAGATAGGAGCAAATTGCTGGGTAGAAGTTTGTGTTTTTAAAAGATCTCTAAGAGGAAGGAACAATCTAAGTTCGTAGTCAATGACAATTGAACAAGCAGTTTTGGATTTAAGCTGCAATAAGAAAAATTAAGATTAGTTAGTAGGAAAAAAAACTTTTATAGATAAGGATAGCAATGCATTGGAATAGATTTCCTGGAGAGATTTTGGAATCCTTGTAATTAGAAGTTTTTCAAAAGGCAATCTAGACAAATATCTGTCAAGATTAATATGTTTGATCTTGCCTTGGAACAGAGGATGGATGAAATGACCTCTTGAGGTCCCTTCCAGCCCTGTTATGAATCTATAAAATAATGTTTTAGCTCCCAGGGGAGAAAAGAACTATCCAAGCACAGAGAATCTGCTACAAATGACCTTTGATATTTTTATTGGCAAAAATTCAGAAGCGATCTCCATATATAGCAAGTCATGAAATAAAATTATTCAAACTAACATTAATCTCTAGTTTCTTCAATCAGAATCCTATATGAACATTTCTGTATCCCCTGTCACTTAAGACTTCTTGTAGGAAATAAAACTGGGATTCTGTTTGCAGAGCGAAGATCTTAATTTGAGAAGTTAAATAACATATTTGTTGTCCCACTGCCATGGAAAAGCTCCTGTTCTCTCCAAGGCAAGGTGGCCAAGAAAGTGCACTGATAAACTTGACTCAGTCTGAAGGTGGCCTTGTGCAGAACACAATATGACTTATTTGTGAAAAGATCAGTGTCCTCATTTCCTGTCTTCAGAGACAGCTGGAATTTAACTTTAAAAAGAGATTGCTTATAAGGCTCTGCTCACTACAAAGGCTAATTTCTTTCTAAAATTCTCTAGACCAGTGGTTTTCAACCTTTTTCAGTTTTAAAAATTCCGTGGAAGGCATTGACTATTGAATAGTGATGGTAAGGTTATAAAGGAAAAGTCTGGTGGTGAGAGATCTGCAACAATAATGGGCAGAAACCCCAGCCTGAGCTCACAGGTATGTGCAGTCACAGACCAACCCCTACTGCACATCTGTAGTGTGGTGGAGGCAAAACTGTCTGTAACTCACCATAGGAAAAGGGTGAGAACTGAAAATGGCCTTAAAGACACCTTTTTATTTACCTTGTAGTGGGTACAACTCACTCACTGGTAGTGAGTCTTCTATGGGAAATATCACTAAAATATAAGGGAAAATAATAAAAGTGAAGAGTTTCTATAGAAGAACAAGATATTTCAAATTGGAAGAGACCCTGGTGATCTCTAGTTCAGCCTCTTCCTCAAAGCAGTGTTAACCCTGACAGACCATTGCCTTTGAGTATTTGAGAGGCTTTGGTGAAAACTGTATTTGTGTTAATTGAGAGGATTGTCACACAAAGATATTTTACTCTTGCATAAAAACTAAAAAATATTCCTATCCCTTTTTACATCTCAAATATTCAAAACTGAAAAAATATTAGCTCAAGGACTGATTTAACAAGAAAATGCAAGTACAATTATCTCTTACTGAATTAAAGCACATTGAGATTATCAAAAAGATTAATCTACTATGTTGAAAAAAGCCTTATGTTCATTCCACTGAAAAGACTTGTGTAATTGATTTCATTGCTTTCAAATAAGTTGG
>VZTT01004779.1:4684-17192 GCA_013400855.1 Buphagus erythrorhynchus | reverse complement strand
AAATACAATTAGGTTTCAGAATGCAGAAAAAAAATTTGCTTATTTTGTATCATCAAAACAAAAAACAACAAAGAACTGAGTACACTCTCCATACTTGTGAAATGCTTTTTCTAAACGTCTAAATTAATTCATCTTTACCAGGAAGCAACAAAGATAAATAATTCTTCTATCTTCAAAGAAGACAACTTTTCAATAACTAATATTCTTGAAAGAAAATTGTTTATAATTCTTTTTCAAATAATATAATATAATTTTGGAGAATATTCCTTTTTCTGAGTAATTTGCATAAATATTAAATTAAAGCAAATTAATAAGAAATCTCTTAAATTTGGATCCAGTGTTCTTATCAGTCAATAGTTTAAGGGAAGATGCAATGAATAAACACAGGCAAATCATACACAAACTGCAAAACAGTTACAGAATGGGATAGGGAGGGAAGTGGAGGGGGATGCAGGACCTGCAATGTAAGTGCAAGATGATGCCTGGTGCTCAAGTCTGCTCTGAATATTATTATTACAAGTATATGGCAACACAGAAAAGCACAAAACACACACAAAAAGAGGTTTTCTGTTTAAGAATCAAGCCTGAAAAATGGCAGGACATTACAGTTCACCTGGTGGGGCTGAGGACAAGCTCTTCATTTGTCCAAGTGTCAGGATCTCTCACTGAAGGTGATTAAGGCTTTTAACTGCAGACATACAGGGCCTGATGAGTGACTTCTCTGAACTGCTCACATCGTTTTATAAATATTTTCAGGTTTGGAAGGATTCTACCAATTTTTTTGTAAATCATTTGATTGAACTTTCGTCTTATAACAGTGGGAGAAGTGTTCTGTTTGCTGCCAACTCAGTGCTGACAGTGTGTTCACTGCTGCACAAATGGTAAAGGACTTTTGTCCTTATTTATTCATTGGCAACAGTTTGAAGCAAAACTGTAACCCCCCTTTGGGACACTTGACAGGGTTTTTCCATCATATAAAACATGTTCTGAAAGCAGCAAAATGTTTTCTTGCCAGCTGAAACAGATGTAATATGCTGCTCTCAATTTGTTTTGCCCTAATTCTTAAACCATGTAAAATTTGTTACCTTTGATAGCACTCTCAGCTAGCTCTTTAAGAATATCTTAGAATAGGGCTTAACATGCTCATTTTCTCTGTGCTACTACTTCAGTTTATATCCTCTCTAATGCATATGAGCTTTTAAATTATTTATGATGGGCAATGTTACTTAGAAGAATATGAATCAAAATGGCAGATTTTGATAAATAAAATGACCATTTTTCTATCCCTTAGGAATCACATGAATGCATGTTGTCCTGCTTATTTTGACAGAGAGGAGAGAAAGAGAGGTTAAATTACTTTCCTGCAGAGATCAGTGACACTGTTGAGGTGCACTCACATATGTCATTAACTTTCTCACAACAAAACAAGGCATTTATAAGAATATTTAATGCCCTTAAAAGTTAAATCTCCTTTGATTTGGGCTCTAGTAATAACTTGAACAGTAATATCAAGTAGAAGAGGAGAAACTGCTAGAATCTTCTCAATTTACACTTATATTTTCCTCTGTTATTTTTGCCTATGTCCTCAGGCAGAGTGGGAGAAAATGGCCAGTTTTCAGAAGCTCTGAGGGCTTTTTCCATTTGATAAACAGACAAGTCAATGAGGCAGCATTCTTACATCTTGCAGTTCTTTGGCTTTACACAATAACAGTTTTTAATTTCTCTCTGTATAACTTCTGAGATAAACAGATGTGTGTGTGTGTATGTGTTCCCGTTTTTTCCCCTCTGCTTCTCTAAAAATCTGGAACTGGGGAGATTTATTTGTAGAATACAGTAGTATAAATAAGTATCAAACATAATGGTATCAGTGAGTATCAAGCAGCATTAGGAGGCTGCAGTTGAATTAGGCTCCAGATTAGGATTGCAAAATCAAGAGCTGATTTAATAATTAACAAAAAAAAAAATTCAAGGAACAAGGAGTCTATTTCTTCTCTTTGCCTTGAAGTGGACTGTTGCTCCAGTTATTCATGATAGGCAAAAGAATGCCAAAACACCCCTCACTCAGGACCTCTGTTCATCTGACAGAAGCTGACATATGTAGGGTTAGGATTTCCTCCTCTGTGACATTTCTAGGTGTGTAGGACACAGGAGATAAGCATGAGCTAAGACAGCTTTTGCAATCAAACCTCGTAGCTTGATGAATGCATGGCATTTGGGTCTATTGATCAGTGACACAAGAACAAGGAGAAGAGGCATGAAGATACATTGTTGTCAAAGCTATTCAGAGGTTTCAATTTTCCTTCTGATAGTGCTATTTAAGCAGAAAATTTATACAATGAAATGGAGAAAATGCTTGTAAAGGTATAGCTTATTAAAAAGAAAATGTTAAAAAATTGTGCTCCCGGGTTGCTCTAAGAAAAAAGTTTTTAAAACTTTTAAAATGCCAACCAACCAAAATGTCAATACTGATCCAGGCTGAGGAAAAGTCTCTTTTTCACAGCACTTCAAATTTGTACTACCTGCCTTTAGGAACACAAGAATACTTGTTAGCTGGGGTAAATATTTCAGTCATTTGCCATAAATTCTGAAATCTTGCTTGCAAAGTGAACGTATAGCTGCTGGGACCCTCACTATTAATTACTGTACACTGAGATTTATATCTGGAGCAGTTATTCTTTGTCATTTATTGTGACAAACCACATAGCAGGTGGTTTTCCTCTAAAAAGAAAAAAAAAGATTACCCTGTAGCATGTATTTACAGTATAATCAGTATATATACTGCTAAGTCTGTCTGCTTCTTGGCAAAAATATCTTTGGGTGTTTAAGTTGTATGATTATTATTTTCCTGTCATTCCCTAGGCAAAACCTAGGAAATGAGGGAGAGGAACAAAATAAGGGACATTTTATGTGCTTTTTTTTTTTATACTTACCTGCTTTTTTTCTGACATAGATGAGATCAACCAAACTGAATAAGACACCTTTCTCTCAGCAGCATAGAGCACTGATACTTTCTTCTCTATATATCAAAGTTGAAACCTTTTATACACTTGTGTGTGCAACAAGAAATGTTTATTATAGAACAGTTATGTATTATAGTAGTACTTCATATTAAAGGATGTTTCACCTACTGTATCTTAGACCTGCACAAATATGACAATATATTTATAATTGTTCAAATGTTCACAATTTAGGATTTTCTTTTCTGTCTGTAGGTAACACCTGTAATTAACTAGAGAAGTGCTTCTTATAATTATGGGAGAATTAAAAAAATGTTGCCATGATCTAAGGTTTGCAGCAGATGTAGTAATGAATCTTGATATTGAAATATTCCTTGGAGATCAGATTTTTGCTTAGTTTGAAAAAGGAAATAGTGAGAAGTGTTTTGTGTTTCGTAGTGACTGCAAAAAAACCCTACTAAAGTAATTACGAACATCTTTCCCACACTCTAGAATTTTGGCACTTTCCAGCTAAAATTAGAATTGGTTTTGGTTTTTGTTTATTTGAGGTAGTAGTACACTAAGCAATAATTAAAATTAGGTTACTCAGCAACTCAGAATATGAGAGAAACAGACATGAGAGAAAGAGGTATCAATTTTTCTAACCCTTAATTGTAGCCCATTCTTTGATTAATGACATATAAGAAATCAGTGCCTTACAGGGTATAATTTCCAGACACCTAAGAGGTTATACATTTCTTTGATTTAAAATGCAGTCTCTTGAGTTGGTTTGCTTGCCATCACAAAGAATGTGAAATAAACAAGAATGTTCTTTACTCTTTACTCCAGAACAGGTAATATAAAAACCTTTAAATATAACTGTGTGCTTTGGGTTTGAAATACTGGACCTACCTGAATATACAAACACACACATGAAACCCTGGCAGTGATGAATGCACAGCCTTGCACTATCTTGAAGCCCAGAAAAGGGAAAATATGCTTATTGAATAAAAAGATTACAGTGTTAGTGTCAGCTACATATGGGAATCAACTCCCGAAAAAGGAATATTCTTACTCTCACAGTTTTGTTTTCCTTTGTCACCTAAAGGAATGAACTTTGGTTCAGTGTAAATACATTTCAGTTGAAAATATGCTAGAGAGTTTAAAGCTCTTTGTAGCTTCCATTTGAAATAAATCATATAATGTGCTAAAGTTGTTCAAATTACACACTGAACATAAAATGGGGCTAAGTTCTAATGCTTACTGTAATGCATAAATGATATTGTGTAATTATTTCACCACATAACTGAGGATAAATTTTGTCCTATGCACGTACATACCAAGTATATACATCCAGCATGACTTTAGTGTATACATTAGGCATACATCTTAATTATTGAGGGAAATATTGCAATCTCACTCCTTTTGAACAGTACTTAACTCTTTCCCATACTTTCCTGTCCTTCCATTAGTGTGAACATGTTCTTGTTAGCAGACTGTGTTTGCCACAGTGCTGGCTTGATGTGACAAAGACAAGGGGTGCCTGTGTATTGCTCAGGGCAAGACTCTCAATTCATTGCTCTGGAACTTCACCTTTATCCTCCCTGATCTGGGGAATTTGCAGAAAAGATTTGGATGAGAAATGAATGTACTGCTGGCAGAATGTAGATCTGCTAGTTGTGGAGAATAGCTTGCTTGTGTCCTGCTTTATGAAGGGAACCTTAATGTAAATTGAAATTAAGTTTTCAATTCTAAAATGCATCATAGATTTTAAAATATTATTTTCCCTGTAATAAGTCTCATGTAGAATTAAGCATTTTTCCAGATATTTATCCACTGTGGAAAAAAATTTCTCATTGTTTTCTATGTATATCACAGATTCCTAGAATGGCTTGGGTTGGAAGGGACCATAAAGCTCATCTGGTCCCAGCCCCCTGCTGTGGGCAGGGACCCCTTCCACTGGACCAGGTTACCCAGAGACCCCTCCAGCCCAGACCTGAGCCCTTCCAGGGATGGGGCAGCCAGAGCTGCTCTGTGCCAGGGCCTGCCCACCCTCCCAGGGTTTCTGTGGGGGTGTGCTCTAGGGAGCTTGTTCAAAATGCAGTCCCTCAGCATCTCACTTCTACACAGCCAGTGCTGCCTCCTGCACTCCCTGTGGAGCATATGGCTCCTGCAACAATATTGACTCTGTGTCTACAAATCACACAACAAAGGCTGAGCTGTGAAGAACTGCAGATGATGAAAACCTAGAATTCCCATTTTGCAATTCAGCCTATGCCCCATTTTCTCTTTTTATTTTGTCCTGCTTGAATAATTAATGTGGGACTATTTAAGAGATATCTATGAAAGTATATTCAGCATAATACAACTACAGGAAAATTATGATTAAAATATATTTTCTATTAAAAACATTGGCAATGTTGTACTAATGTCAGCTTATTGGTCATGATGATGGGCGTGTGGACATTACCTTCTTCTGGGCATTTTGGGGGGCAGAGGTTGAATTTTTAATGTTTTAATCAAATAATATGAAATGTCTCCATTTTTCTGGGAAATTGTTGTTGCTTCATTCTGAAGTTCCAAAGTGATATGGAGATTAATAAGTTTGGGGCTGGATATTATTTTGCCATTAACAGAAATGTATTGGCTTGAGGATGAGGAGAATTCTATTCCCATGTGGAAGGGGCACTACTGACAGCAGGGCAGGTTCAGAGCCCACAAGATACAAAGATACCTTCTGGAGCAAAGCATATAAATGTTGTTGTGAGAGCTGAGCTATAAAAAGGCCGAGTGAAATATGGCATCACTAAAATGCATAGCAAAACCCAGTGTGATTTCCATGCTGCCAGGATTTCATTCTAATTCAGCAGAAGTTTCTAGAATGAGAGAAAAGGTCAGACACACAAACATGCATAAAGCATGAATATAATAGATTTTAGTCAAAACTTAATTTTATTGACCTGATATTTCCTAAATTTTAACATGGCCATGACTGTTATCCTCAGAAGGTTTTGAAATAAGATTTAGAAAGTGTTCATATCTTTTTATAAACAATCAGAAATAATTTATGTAACTGTGGAAAATTAGGCTGCAAACTGTAAGACAAATTTGAAAGGTTTCTAAATGAATCCCTAAATTTGGAGGCAATACTTTAATAGCAGCAGTTCTGATCTTCTGACATCAAGACAAACAAGAAAAACCCTTAAATATACATTGCTGCAAGTCATTTTACCAGTTGCTCCTCTAGCACACATTGTGAGATAGAATAGTCAAAGAACAGGTACTGCTGGATTAATTACATCTAACATTTACTTTTTTGTAAATGTGTTAATGTGTTTTAAGAGTTCACTAATATAAACCTGATGATATTCAGAATGTTACTGTTGGCTTAGTATCATTGTTCCCTTTCCAGTCAGAGGGAGAAAAATAGAAAATAAGAGTTAGTCTTTTTTGCTTTATAGCAGGCAAATCATTTTTATAGGAGATACTGGTGTTTCTTAAATGTTGACTTCTAAATCTTTTGGTATCTACAAATACCTAACAAAATTAAAATCATCCTAAAAAACGGTTGTTTGGGAGTAGAATAAAATACCTTCACGATTTGACGCACTACAAAATTTGCTCTGTGCCATCAGAAAGATATGGGATCATTCAGAGTCTTTGTATCTTTACTGGACTAATTCAGATGCACACAGGGGTTGTGTTGGTTCCAGTGGGATTTGCCATCTCATTCTGTATTATTGCTGACACCAAACTTAAAGCTACATAAGCTCTTCAAAGCAGACAAGGCTTTGCTTGTGTGGTTCTTCCCATTTATTTGGCATGAATCTTCTGATCATAAACCTAAGTGCTCCCATCAGGCACACATTTATAAGTGAGTCCAAAATGATTCTTGCAAACAATTGCAAGAGCATGTCAGTGACTTACTTGCCCACAGGAAAGTCAAAGTCAAATTGTTCCTTAGATGGAATCCAGCAGAGCTGAAGGAATTGAAATGTTCAGAGTGAGATCTACAAATCCCCATTTCATTTTCATGAGTATTATGAAGATTCCTTTGACCCTTACTGAGGTATTTCCTGAGAGTACTTTATCATGCAGAACACTTTGTGGGTCTCACCTCCTCTGACATGCAGAACATGCTGGAAAGAACCAGCCTTCAGAAGGCTTAGGCTGTTTTGTAGGTGTATCTTACTGAACATTTGCCTTGCTGCCCCAAGGAATACCACCGTGCCGTATTAGTCACCCTTTTCTGGAGATGTTTATCCTTGTCTGCTCATAATTTCAGCTTATGTAAAGGTAAGGGTAAAATATATAAGCTAAATTAAACAAGAATTTCTAAAATGATTGAATTCTTAGAAATTATCCCAATCTTTTACTCAACAGACAACCTCCCAACCTGCTTTTCTCTTCCTTGAGCTTTGTTTACTGAAGCCCTGCCAGGGTCAGTGAGATCTTCCTACAAGAAACTTTCTTCTTTGTATGTAAAAGAAGAGGGACTTAGTACTTTTCTTGCTTATTTTATAATAATTACCACCAGCACAGAAAAAAAAAAAAGTAGTAAAATTATGGATTTCTAAACATACATCTTCCAGTAAAGTGGAGATATCAGTGATGATTGTGAGAACAGAGATGGGAGCAAATACCCACCAGGTTCAAAAGAAAGAAAACACACAAATGAGTCACTTCATTGTAGATTTGCGTCAGGCAACACAGGAGGCAAACTGAATCTCTCTCTCTCTCTTTCTCTTCTTTCAAATTTTTTTTCCCCTAAAATCATTATAAAACACAACTGATGACTACCAGCAATTTTTATTCCACATGCTGCTTTCCCAATAAGGCTGATTTAGCGCCCTGAATCTTATTTTTTTATGGAATAAAATATTGCCTCTGTTTCCTACTTACAAAGTAGGAAAACATGCCAGGATTTTAAAGCATTTAATCAGTTGGAACAGAGTAATAATAGGCTCTGTTTGCTGAAACCTTCATAGATGTGAATACTAGTGATACAAATAAAGTCACTTCCAACCCCTCTTCTTGTCTAATATAATCTTGACTTTTATTTGGTCACTATTGCCATGGTTTCTGAGAAACAACAAAAAATTAGAAATAAGAATACTCCAGAATCCACCCCTCTTCTGACCTTCCCAGTGTTTATTTTGCTAAATTAAATTTCTGAAGCATTTTCTGGGAGAAGTGACAAGAGCCATATGGAGAGAATGGCAAGCTGTAGAGGAAATCCTGCACTTAGTTCTGAGCTAAAGTGTTCTCACCTCCAAAGGGCTCCTACAAAATTTGATTTTTCCAACAAGTAAGAGGTGTATCCCTCAGATCCTCATTTCTCAAGAAACAACATTTTATTGCTACAGCTGTACTCTGTTTTTTCCTCTGTAATTTTAAAGATAGGCAGAATTTCCCTCCCTTGCTGTCGTCACCTGAAGCACGGAGCTTCTTGTATGTATAGTGTCCTGACTATGTCTTTGAATTCTTAAATTGTGCTGTTCTTTCATTATTAACACTTACCTGCACTTATTTACAGCTTCAAATTATAAAGTTTATTATGAAAGACTGCAAACAGTAAGGGCTCTCTACAGAAGATGATGTAAACACTGCTGCAAAAATCCTCTTCAGGCTTCATAACATTGTAGTACCTCATATCACTTGAACATGGATTGGAAGTAGGTCAGGCTTTTGTAATTTCTTTCAAATTTCGAATTTGCTTCAATCACAATAAAATTTCAAAAGAGGAGGGTCTCTGCAGGGGCATGAAGACTCAAGTTACATAGAGAACTTGGGCTTTGCAAGCTGATTTCACACTCTATGATTTGTGAACAGGGACTTCAGGACTCCTGTGCTGCTACAAAAGTCAAACTTGTTTTTGCTGTCTTGTTTTCTTGTGTTGACAATATTTGTAAGATATTTGGATAAGTTATTATAACAGCACATATGAGGTGCTGATGGTTCTGTTCACATTCTTGAGCTTTAACAGTTGTATTACACTTTCCCCCTCAAAATGCAGTGGTTTTGATTACATTAGCCACGCTGAATTACCATCAGAGGTCTCATTTCATAGACAAGAAAACCAATGCAACAAAACATGTTTAGTCTGACACCACAAATTCTGTAATAAGGCAGTTCTAACTGAAAATTAAACAGTGATAGTTTGTTAACCTTAAGAAAGTTATGTCAATTCAGAGAAGACAGAATAAACTTGGCTTTTGTTAGGATTAGCAAAAATTCAATAGCAAGCAGGGCCAAATAAATCTGTGTGAATTGCAAGCTCTGCTGAGATTCAGAGAAGGATTTGATGGGTGATTACTGAGGTGAATTGCCCTTCATTCTGTTTCTAGTGTAGTCCATAATGGCCTAGGGATGCTCTGTCTGGATAGGTAGAACAAATTCATGTGGCATCTTGCAACATCTCAAAAGACAGAAACCTTCCAAGCTGTCTTGCAGAAGGTGAAATCAAAAAGACAGTAATGTGGAATGGTTTGAGCTGGTTTCTTTTCTTTGCTAACCAAAGAGGACATCAGCATCAGGACTTTACAGCAATTTGTTTAGTTGGTGCTGGTGACTTTGCCCTGTGCAGTACCTGAGAGGGAGGTTTTCATTTCATGCTCCTCCATGCTCACAGCAGCAGTAGGAGACTACAGTCTGTTAAGGCTAAACTCTTTTTTATTGCATTCCTTTCACAATCTAATGATTTTCTGTAGTAATTGAGGTATTTTGAAAAAATCATAAACATTAGCATATTGCTAATTTAGAAAGCAGCTCCTAAATAAATGCCTGTCACGCAGTGCACATGTTCCACTGTGCACTTTGCTTATGTTGATACTGCTGTTTCCATTTTTATTTCAGCTGAGTAAGAGAAGTCTACCCAAAAACTTGCTTTCTAATCAGGTGGATGGGAAAGGATATTTAGGTACATAAATTGCAGAACTGATTAAGGTGGATTTGCAGCAATCCACCTTCAATCCCTAGGGATTTCACTGTGTAAATCTCCTGGTCATTGCACATGTAAAAACCTACAGAGCTAGGTAGCTACTCACAGGCAGAGAGAGCTAATTTTCATTTACTACCATTGGTACATTTCTAGGGAATCTATTGAATTTGAGACTTTCAGAAATGTGGGTCTTTATGATTTTAGGGTTTATGTTTTTAAAGCTAATCGGGGGATATTGATGTCAAATTCTCTTTTAAATCTATTTACTTTTTTTGAAAAAACAACAACTATTCTGAACTTCAGCAATTATTGATTTTAATAGATGAAATAAATAATTAGAGCAAAACAAGGACTCAAAAATTTTCGTGAAAGTTCTGTTTACTAACTTATGTTTCCTATGCAAATAGATGAGTACTGCTGTGACCAACCACTGGTATGTGACTTGCTATAGCTAGAAATAATCTTACCTCTCAGAACCCTGTATTGTCATATTTTACAGATTATTTCCCTGTGTAGTTTAGCACTTTAAGACAGACCTTGCTAACATTAAGGTAATATTATTTCAAAGATCCCTAGTTACTTGATAACAGTCTGTGACCTTGCTGACCTCTGTGATAAATAAGACTCCTGAGCATCTCTTTTAATTTCATGTATTGAAAGGTAGAATCTCAAATAGGGCAAAATTATTAATAAATTCCTTCAGAAATGTTAAAAGTAGTAGAATCAAAGTAAATTCCAGAACCAATTGGGCTTTACTATTGGAATAAAGGTCTGCATAATAATGTGCAAGCTTAGGGCAAACTTGTATGCATCTCCTTTGTTGGACAGACTCAGAATGGGCCTTGAATTCTCCCCTGTGATTATTTTGATTTAACAGCAAAAAATCATCCCAATTCTAAAGCAATTTCTTACATTAAATTCTTTTAATTCCTAAATTAAACAGATTGTCAGGTTTTTTTAGGGATGTTACCATTGCTAACACAGATCTCTATGCTTATTGAAGATACTTCTTTTTAGTTATTCCTTTATGTCTAAAAGCATGCAGGTTTTATTAAATGTAAAATACTGAAAGGAACACAGAATTCATATTACATAGCATGTCCTGCTGTGGCCTTGCTTTGCCAAAGAAATGTAGCAAAAATGTGCTGGTAATATCCTTTGTCTTCATTATAAGGATCTGTGTTACTACATTCTTTCTGATGTAAGGCCATTTACCTTGACTCCCAACTACATTTAATCTCATTACATTCACTGTCATTATAGCAACATCTTTATTCCACTTGAAAGACTTTAAAGCTCTGGAGGATGATATTGCAGTAAGGGCAGAATATGCTTTATTGAATAGGGTCCTGTGTAAATTCCAGATATGATCACTCCATCCATTTTTATGAGACAGTTCACATGATTCTGGGTTAATGCAGCAACTGTGATTCTTCCAGTTAAATATAAGGATGGAAAATCAGACCATGAATAAGCATCCTAAATATTTTGATACTGAGAGGACCAAAAAAAAAAGATATATTAAAAGATCTTAATATAGATCTTGCCTTAAAAAAGAACTTCTGTGCTTTTCCTGCAAAGGCTTCTACAAAATGAAAACATGTATAAATACAAATGCTAATGTTAGAAATGAAAATAAATTAATTCTGAGACAGGAAATGACATCACTGTAACTTATCCTTAGTCTAGAACTCAGTATTACAATGATCACATTGGATTTTGTAATATTTATGACAAAGTCTACAGGGCTAAGTTGAATAAGCCTTACCCACTGAAAAAAAAAAAATCTAATTTAGGTTACTTGTTAGGGAATCAGCATTACATTGGAAAATTTCACTGATAAAGTGCTTTAGAAAACTAAAAAAGCCAGAGAGGCAGTGCTGGGGTTTCCAAGTCTTGTACAGCTCATGAAGAGCCCATGGGGCTGTTAAAGGTGTCCCAGTCCCACGTGGCAGCAGAACTGCCAGTAAGGTGCTGGAACACAACAAACTACTGTCTCTGCTCCTCTCTGTCCAGCTCTCTTAGGCCTGTAAAGTAGATTTCTGAAAATATGTCTTTGTTCTGGATTCCCTCTTTCACCTTCTGTATTCTTGCAGGTGGCTGTACAGAGTAGCAAGAACAAGGTGCATGGGATCAGATAAACTTTTTTATGACTTGTTCTAGATAGTAAAATAAATAGCTATGTAAAATTAATGGCTCAAAAGATCTTTGTGAAAAAAACAATCAGAACTTCTTAGTGCATGTCTGAATAAAGCATTCTTGAAGTACTCAGCATGACCATGCTGATAAATAGACTTACCAAATGACTGAAGGGCAAATTATTGGTTCTTGCCTTTGGTCAGTGATAATGTTGTATGATCTTGTCATTTATTATGTTAGATTTTATTAGGTGTGTTATTATAGGCTGCCCATAAAATTTTATGTACTACTAGAAAATAAAATTATACTTTATCAGATTATTTCTCTGCCTCTAACTATTCTAGATGGGTGAAAGCAGAGATTTGCGAGGTGTAAAACTTCTTAATGAATACAGATGTAGAGGAAGATGATGTTAAAGATGATTCTGTCAGCTCTTTAGTCTTTGAAGCTACAGCATTCAGTGCTAATCCAGGGACTGATCCAAGGGAAGGGT
>VZTT01004763.1:0-12338 GCA_013400855.1 Buphagus erythrorhynchus | reverse complement strand
TGTTCCCAGCTCGGGGGCACTGTGGGTGACATTGAGAGCATGCCTTTCATCGAGGCCTTCCGCCAGTTCCAGTTCAAAGCCAAGAGAGAGAATTTCTGTAACATTCATGTCAGTCTGGTTCCCCAGGTAAGGACCCAAAACATATTGGTGGTCAGAAGCTTCCCCAGTCCAAAATTTCCTAAATAGGTGTTTCTGAAATGCTGTATCTCTGTGTGATGTTACTTTTGTATTTATGTGTATACATAAACTTCTGGCAGATATGCAGAAATTATATGCTTATGTATTTAAAAAGTCTTGCAGGAATAGAACAGGACCTTTTCAAAGGGTAATAAAGTATTGGGAGTTGCAGAAATGCAGCATGAGCATTCCTTGTGCCAGACTGAAATGGATTTGACAGAGCAAATTGATAATTATGGAGTGCAGATCAGTCTTTGTTCTCTTCTCCCTTTTTCCCCTTCTGTCCAGGCCAGATGATTTACAGAAAAAAATTAGAAATACAAAACATGAGGTATTTGGAGGGAGCAGTGGATAAACCTTATGCTCTCTGTCCCTCTCCTTCCTGCCCTAGTGGGCAGATTGGAACTTGGGTTCCTGCTGTTGCTTTCAGTCCTGGGGATTAAAATGGGCTACATGAGGTTCATGTGAATTGTCCAAGACATGAGTCAAAGTTTTTATGAGATGTCTGAGAATCCTGATGAACCTGCTGAATCATTGCTGCTTATCACAATCTGATACACCAACTGCTCTTCTCTGACCAGCCAAGCTCCACAGGGGAGCAGAAGACCAAACCCACCCAGAACAGTGTTCGTGAGCTCAGAGGTCTTGGGCTCTCTCCAGATCTGGTAAGGTTTATGTTGCATGGCTTTGAATGTAAGAATCTGGCATGTTCCAACAGCAGTCTTGTTGAAGTAATGCTTTAGTTGAGAGCTCTTGTATAGTGGTGATGTGATAAATAAGGAAAAGAAATGGAGTTGTGGGTTTTTTTCTCAAATCACAGAGAGTGCACAAAGACCACTCTTTTTAGAGGTTTCTTTTATGAATGCCTGAGTATTTCTGTTTTGTGTCACAACCCTGATGTTGCTGCTCTGTTAGATTGTTTGCAGGTGCTCCACTCCTCTGGATACCTCAGTAAAAGAAAAGATTTCCATGTTCTGTCATGTTGAACCAGAACAGGTAAAGATTGCTGTCTGTGCTTCCTTGCAGTAAATATTGGAGCTGTTTGTCAGATGCTGAGGGAGTTTTGTCTCAGTGCATCAGTTCCAGCTCTCTGTTTTGGTAGCTGCATAATTCATTTGCTGCTTTGTCTTACTTTCCTTTCTGACACATGGACCTGTTGCTAAACCAATTCTTTTTGTGCCAGCACCCAGGTTTTCTTGTAAGGTTGTTGGTATAAGCTTAGAGAATTCTATGGAATCCAAGGTGATTTCTGAATCACTGCTTTGACCTTAATTATTCCACATTCCTTATATGAACATGAGAAATGAGATTTTCCAATATTTAGAGGCAAAAGGATTGCCCAAAATTAGTTTTAAAGGATATATGACTGTACTTCATGCACTACTCTTCTCATAATATTATTCTTCTGCCCAAGAATTCTTGAGGAGAGGTTTCACAGAGAGGTTGAAATGGTGTTTGGGAGAAGCATTACTTCACTTGAAGGTTGTGATGTGCACAAATTCCATGTTTGCACGATCCTTTCTGTCCTGAGACTCTTAACACACTGTACTGTGGACCTTGGAAAATAGTTAAAAGTATGTAGGCTGAGTATTAGTACTTTCCAATCCAGCTGGAGCTCGAAAAATATTTCTTTTTGTGAAAAACTGAGTATAACTTCGCAGTCCCAGGTTCTGTCAAGTAATTTTTATTAATCTGCTCTACAGCAAGACCAAGCTTGAGTCCTGCAGTTTCAAGCACTGCACTGCTGGCAGTAATGTTGATGTGTCATCAGTAAAATATCTACCTCTTGTTGGCCAGGAATTCAAAATAAGCTGGCTTCTGTCCCTTTCCAGGAAGTTTAATGGAATTCTATGCAGTTGTTGCTCTGACTGCTGTTGCACTTGCATTAAGAAGTAAACAGCACTGAGGCTAAAAGAGGAAAATGTACAGCCAAGGGGGTTTGGCTGCTGCAATGCTGAGCTCTGCTTTCATTTGAATCAGTAGAAGTGAGGATTTTAAAAAGTTTTGCCAGTGTGTTTTGGGTCCTTAAAGTACAGGTTCATTATTAATGGACAGGTGACAGTTGTCCTGAGCCATCTTTTCCCATTTCAGTGAACTAGAACTGTTGATGTAGATTTTCCTCATTAACCTAAGAATTCTTTCCTTATAATTGTGTAATGCTAAATTTGATGAGGGGCACCCTGTAAAGTGTATTGCTGTATTGGGGTCACAGATTTCCCTGAGTTTCAGTCAGACTGGGAGCCCTGGTTAGGAAGGACAGTGGTGGGAAGGGGGAAGCTGTGCCTGTGGCAGTTTGGCTGTAGCTTCACTTGAGATTCTGTATCACAGGAATCTCTCTGGAGTGTTCTTTGAACTTTCTGTGTGCTGCTCACATAATGTGCTAGGCAGCTGACTCTGCTGCTGCTGGGTTACTGTGTTATAGCCCTTCCCAAGGGGCTTCAGGGAGCATTAAGGCCTTGGAAGTGCTGAAGAATGACTTTTTCAAGTATAAGGAAACCAGTATTAAGCTACTGATATGCTGTGTTATTCAGCATATTATTTGCCTGGAAGTTTAGGTGGTCATATGGTTTTCTGCTAGAGACAGGAACACTCTGAATATCTGAGTAAAAATGATTGTAGGGCACTGGGTGCCTGTGTTTTAATGACACCTTTATTTTATGAACAGGTCATTTGTGTTCATGATGTCTCCTCCATCTACCGGGTTCCTCTGCTGTTGGAGGAGCAGGGAGTTGTGGATTACTTCAGGCACAGGCTGGACCTTCCCATCGAGAGGCAGCCCAGGAGGATGCTCCTGAAGTGGAAGGAGATGGCTGACAGGTGAGCTGCACTGCTGGGCACACTGCAGCACACCTCAGGACTGGGATCTGTTCTTGGTTGTGTGAGATGATGAGTGTTATTTCCTGTTCCTCAAGTGTTCTTACATGCTCACATTGGTTTTTTTCCTTTTGCTCAGAGCCCCATCCAAACTTTGAATGTTTCCAAGGTGGGGTATCCACAGCTGCTGTAGATGACCTGTGCCAGTGCCTCACCACTCTCATTGTACAAAATTTCATCCTTATATCTAGCCTAAATCTCCCCTCTTTTAGATTAAAACCATCACCACTTGTCCTGGCACATCAGACCCTACTAAAAAGTCTGTCCCCATGTTTCTCATAAATCCTCTTACTGGAAGGCTGGCATGAAGTCTCCCTGGAGCTTTTTCTTCTTCAGGCTGAACCACCCCAATTCCCTCAGCCTTTCTCCATAAAATCCTGTGAGATAAACTTAGTGAGATCCTTATCTTATGTTGGAAGTTTACTATCTGAGTCAAAGCCAGCTTGAAGTAATTAAAAGCTGGACAACTCTGCTCTCCCTTTTTATAAAAAAACCACTCAGTAACATTACAAAGTGTTGAAATCCTTTTGTAGCTATATGGAGATGTCAGGAGTGTCAATAAAGAATATATTTGAGTGTGCTTTCAGGTGAGTGATACAAGTGTTTGGTACCTGTTCTGAGATTCTTTGGACACTGGAGTTTTTTCTTGTGAGGAGTAGACTTAATGTTCATGGGGAAATAGTGAATAGAGTCCTTTCAGAAAGGGCTTGAATGTCAACTGAAGCCTTAAATATATTTGCTTTTATAAGAAATTAATTTTCAAGATCTAGATGCTTTCCTTTATTTCTGTGCCTGACATAAGCCAGCCCTGTCAATAACATTTCCTTTTGATGGGGAAAACCCCTGGTCACCAGCTGGGCTGTAGGTATTTAGCAGTTTTGAGAGAAACTTGAAACAAACCCTTGGCTGTAGCCAGGAATGCTGTGTGAATCCTGTGCTGCCAGGTGCCAGGGATTGAAGGTGTAGGCAGCACAGCCTTAGGACTCCAGGAATGCTTTCTGTGTTTGTAGCTGCTGCTGTGAACTCAAACATAAACCAAGCTGTGCTTTGATCCTCCCCTAGGAGTTCACTGCAGCCTTTGAATCTAATACAGCTTCCTGGAAAGGCAGTTTGGATCTGCTCAAAATGGCTTTTCATCATCAGGAGAGATGAGTTAATTTACATGTGGCTTTCTGCAACTGTTTTCCTCATTGTTTTGGTTTTGATTTCACTTTGATGTTTCTAAATCATAATTATTATAAAAGGTCACTCTTCCAAAGATACCAGCTCTGTTGGACAGACTTAGGAGACAGCTGTTTGTTCCTTGAAAAGCTGAAGAGAAAGGAAGTGATTCCCATCCCTGTCCTGTTACTGCTGGAATAACCTGTGTGTTCTGGGGCTCTGCAGGTACGACCGTCTGCTTGAAACATGTTCCATTGCCCTTGTGGGCAAATACACCAAGTTTTCTGACTCCTATGCATCTGTCATCAAAGCCCTGGAGCACTCTGCCCTGGCCATCAACCACAAACTTGACATTAAGGTAGGGATGGGTCTGTGTGGGGAAAAAACTCCCCCTGTCCTACTTCCACCTACAAGTGCTGCCCATCCTAATTCAAATTTTCACAAACCCATAGACAGAAAGGGAGAAGTGATTGAGCCAGTTAACATCCAAATTGTCCTTGCATCAAAACAGCTGGTTTCATTATAACAGCAATAAAATAGCTATTATCAGACCTAAACCAGCTTCAGAGCAAACCAGCCTCTCCTCCTGTGAGCTGCACGAGGTGTCTGGAGTGGATGGAAGCTCCTCAGTGCTCAGCGTTGTGTGCTGAGCTGTGACAGTGGTAGATGGATTGGGGGAGGGCATTCTCTGCTTTAATTTCTCTGCCACTTGTTGCAAGTGATTCTTTTTGGGGGTTGTTGCTGTTAACCTTGTGGTACTCAGGTGTTATGATGCTCTTGCCTCAGGCTTTATTAAGGTTTTCATGCTGGTTTAGCTGCACAGATGCTTTTAGGGGTCTTGGTCATAGCTGGATGCTCTGAAGAGGTAGCATATGTACCTGTTGCTAGAAATTCTATTTTCATTTCAATAGACTTCTAAATGCCCAGCAGTTTCATGTTGTCAGTGAGTCATGGAAATAGGTGGTTGCTTTTTAGCAGTACTGCTCTAGGTCAGGGTTTCCTTTCAATTTCCAAAATCAGTAGAGGTGAAAATAAGCAGGACAGGTAAGGCTGGTGAAGTGCAAACCCTGCCCATGCATCTGTGGGTATTCCTGGCACAGCTGGGTCTGAGTGGCTCAGAAGTGAGGTGAGCTCTGTGAGCCCTGTGCATGGAGATCTTTTGCTAAAGAAATGAGTAGCCATAGTTAGTTAAAGAACTGACTGGTAGTTTTGCAATTTCCAAAAAACAAACAAAGAAGGACAAGATGGTTCTTTTAAAGGGTTAGCAGCTTGCCAGAACGTCCAGAAGTTCCGAGATACTGGAGATGAGAAAATGGAAAAATTGCAGGGTTTTTTTCCATTGTCATAACACCCTTTAATTACAGCACCCTGTGTTTCACCATACCCTATTTCTTCTTCAGTGCCTCTTGAAGAAGATGTTTATTAGATGAGAGAGGGATAGGTTTTTTTTCCTCTCTATGCTGGTTTGTGTCAGCACAGCCCCATGTTCCCACCTTGCTGTGCTGCATTAACACCTCACATTTAACATTACAGGCTGGGGCTCAGGGATTGGTACAAGTCACAGCAGAGCTGCAGAGAGGGGAGGACAGAGACATCATGGGCTCTGTTTGTGCACCAAGAGCAGGGTAGTGAAGAAAGGAGTTTTGTTGGCTAACAGATGGGATATCAGCCCAAAAAAACCTTATGTATTCATTGGGAAACAAATCCAGAGCTGTCCAGGAGGAATGATGCCATCTGAATTTAATGAGAATTCAGGAGGTCCTGTACACTCTTGTGGCAATATCTCATCATCCTTTTTTTGGATTTCTTCCCAGTACATTGACTCTGCTGACTTGGAGCCAGAGACTCTGCAGGAGGAGCCTGTGAGGTACCACGAAGCATGGCAGAAGCTCTGTGGTGCTGAGTAAGTTCTGCTCTGGCCTTTCCTTGGAGAATGGCTGATAAACCTGCTGCTGATGCTGCCAGATTGGAATTAAGGGCCTCACTGGAGACTGTTCTCAGAATACTCTGACAAGGCCCAAACACCTCTCAGGGGCATTTAGGATAAGATGTTAAATGGAGAATTGTTAAATAAGTGAGGGAGGGGAATGAACATGCTGGTGAGGATATGCACACTTGCATGATCAGGTACAAATAGTGAGGGAAAATCAGGAGAAAGGAAAGCTACTGGTGAAGGCTGTTAAAGCCAGAGTGATAATGAAATGTGTAAATGGGGTAACAAGTTCTTCAGAAATGAAGTTTGAGAGGGGGGAAAGCATTAGTATGCAGAGGAGTGCCAAGAGTTAGCACAACAACAAGTGGGGCTGTTACCCCTCAGGGTGGCAGGATTTGAGTGAGATCAGAAGAAAGAACCTCCTGCAGAGTTTGGTGTTAGGACAGCCTGACACTGTAGCCACAGGCTTCCCAAGCATGGTCCTGGCTGGGTGATGTGTTTGCAAACATGTTTGGTGCAGGGTATATAAGTCCCACAGCATGAACCATTTCAGTATGGTAACCTGCAATATATTTGGGATCTCTCTTTGGGAAGGTAAAATTTATAAAATATTTCCCTATAAATTCCACTTTATGTGACAGCTCATGTGAAGTGATGTAGAAACTGCTGCAGCCATGCCTTGCCACTTGGCTACTTCAGGGCTCTCTCTCAGGGGAGAGGTCTTGGCTACTTCAGAGCCCTTTTCAGGGGAGAGGTCTTGTAAGCCCAAGATTTTATGGGAGGGAGCTGATATGTGGGTGTGTGGCTTGGGACAGCCATGCTGAATGGAATCTTTTCATCCTCATGCAGTGGAATTCTGGTTCCTGGTGGATTTGGTGTTCGAGGGACAGAAGGCAAAATTCAAGCTATTTCCTGGGCAAGAAAACAGAAAAAACCATTCTTAGGTGAGAAACACGTTTCATCCATAAGAAGAAATAAAGCAAAGGGAAGGAGGTTGAACAACAGCCTAACTGGTCTGCAGCAGGAGCTCCCCTGAATTTCTCTGGTGTCCAGGATGAGTAGTTTTGCAGCCAGTTGTCTGAGGAAGTCAGTGATCTGTGCTCAGCTGAGCTGGGAATGCACCTTCATCCCTGGTTAGCTCTGAACTGGTCAGAGTTGGCTGGGATGTGCTGGCAAGGAGTCTGCAATGAGGGGAGAGCAGTCTGGGGATGCTTCAGATCAGGCTGGCAAGGAGTCTGTAATGAGGGGATAGTCTGGGCATGTTTCAGATCAGGCTGTGCTGATCCTGGCACCAAGAAATGCATGACTGAATTTCAGTGAAGTGTGTGTGGTGAGAGACTGAACTGGTGTGTGAGCAGAGGGGATGGGAGAGGGAGGGGAGTAAAGCTTGTCAGGACTACAGACTGCTAAATCCCAGTCAAAGATCTGCCTCATCCAGGTTTTCCTCTGGCTCAGGAGACTCTCTGAAGGTGTGTGTGCTTTGCAGCCTGGGCTCAGAGGTCCTTGTCCTGAGCTGATCCATGTCCTGCCTTTCCTTCCACAGGAGTCTGTTTGGGAATGCAGTTGGCAGTGGTGGAGTTTGCTCGCAGTGTCCTTGGTTGGCAAGGTAATGGCACAAAACCCTTCCTGCTTTTGGTCATTTCTTGGGTTGCTTGAGTAATACTTGTGATTTTTTTACATACCTGTGATTTTAAACTTTTCATAGGTAGGTTTAATTTTTTACCTAGACCTGTAAAAATCCCTATCTCTTTTGCTAATTCAAAGTAAAAAGAGCAATTTCCTTACCCTATTTAAATAAAAATCAATGGAGTAAATCATGCTTATAATGACAGAAAGCTTCTTACTGCTTAACATGAGGTTCAGCTGCTGAATGAAACACCTTGGTGGCCTGTGTGTGCTGGGCATCCCAAATTCCCACTGCAGCCAGTGGGAATGAAGCCCAAAAAGCAGTTCAGCCAGCCAGCAGCTGCAGCTCCTGCAGTGAGGGGAGTTCCCTTCTGTGCCCTACTGCTTGAATTGAGCAGGTCCCTATTAACAGAACTCCCTTCAGAGAGTGCTAAATTGAGTTCTCAGCCTGACTCATGATTCTCTCCAGTAGTGAGGGTTGGAAAAAGGAGTTTCTCAGACCACTCTGCTCTTTTCCCCCTCCCTGCCTTTATTTCTGTATTTGAAGCTGTTGAACGTGTGTTTTTCCTGAATGAGGGTGGGTTATCCTAAGAAATGGTTACCAAACTGTGCTGAGAGCCCTGTTCCTGCTGCCTGGGCTGTGCTGAGAGCCCTGTTCCTGCTGCCTGGGCTGTGCTGAGAGCCCTGTTCCTGCTGCCTGGGCTGTGCTGAGAGCCCTGTTCCTGCTGCCTGGGCTGTGCTGAGAGCCCTGTTCCTGCTGCCTGGGCTGTGCTGAGAGCCCTGTTCCTGCTGCCTGGGGTGTGCTGTGAGCCCTGTTCCTGCTGCCTGGGGTGTTCTGTGAACCCTGTTCCTGCTGCCTGGGGTTTTCTGTGCCTGAGGGGGGGCTCAGCACCTCTGGCCATGAGGAGCAGCTGTACCTGGGGCAGGTCCTGTTGGTGATGCCATGGTGTGAGCCACTTCATGTTTCTGATTGCTGAATGTTACTTTGCAGATGCAAACTCAACAGAGTTTGACCCCAGAACTTCTCATCCAGTGGTGAGTTTATGGTGATTTACTTGTGATATCCTTACTAGACTTTCCTGCACATCCTTGGGCATGATTGCCAGGAGGAGCTGTGGCTGTCCCTGGGTCCCTGGAAGTGTCCAAGGCCAGGTTGGACAGGGCTTGGAGCAGCCTGGGACAGTGGAAGATGTCCCTGCCATGGCAGGGGTGGCACTGGATGAGCTTTAAGGTCCCTTCCAACTCCCAACTGTTGTATGATAGCTACAGATAAACCTGAATTCCTGGGAACATTTATGGAAGGCTCTGTGTTTCTGGTCCAGGGTCCACCATATTCATTGGCTTCTGCTATAATTTAAAATGCTACTCAAAGTGAGAAAGCTATCAAAAAACAGGTTATGATGTTATTTATCAAAGAGTAAGCAATTCTGATTTGGGGGTTTTGTTTCCATAAATTTGCTTGTTTGTTTAACATGCATTTCAGTAAACAGCACAGTATTGGTGTGTGCAATCTGTGTAAACTCTGACTGAGGCCATTTCCTATGTGAAAGTTTTCTAAATATCCACAAACCTCCCATAGGTACTGTGCAGCCTGTACTGAACAACTTGGCCAGCTAACCTAGTTCTGTTGGTCTGCAGTGTTCCTTGGGCTGGTTTCCTTGGGTTTTTGCATGAATGTTGGTGGGATTTTTTTCCTTTAATATGTCAGAGTCTGCCTGTTACTGTTATTCCTCCCTGATTCTCACCTCCCTCTGAATTCTTTCCACAGGTCATAGACATGCCAGAACATAATCCTGGGCAAATGGGTGGGACAATGAGGCTTGGCAAGAGAAGGACTCTCTTCCAAACCAAGAATTCAATCATGAGTAAGGCCCTTCTTCCCTCTTCTGGAAATGTTTCCTGGGAATGGCTTGTATGTATGGTGGGATGGGGAAGTGAGACCTGGGGGTGTTGAAGCATCCTTGAATGGCAGGTGTTCCCAGACTCTTCTGGTGGGGAGTGGGGATCAGGGAATTTGATCCCCTCCAGAAGTGGCAGATTCTGAAGGATGCTGATCAAATGAATCTGTCAAAAGCTGTGATCACTGCTCTAAGCAACATCTTACTTCTGCTGCAGGGAAGCTGTATGGAGATCATGATTTCTTGGAAGAGAGACACAGACACAGATTTGAGGTAAAAATGCTCATGTAGGTATTGAGCTTTCCTGTGTAATCCAGACACAAGAGATCATGGCTTGTTTTCTGGTTTTCTAGGTCAATCCAGAACTGAAAAAGTGTTTTGAAGAGCAGGGTCTGAAGTTTGTGGGGCAGGATGAAGAGGGAGAGCGGATGGAAGTGGTTGAGCTGGAAGGTGAGTCCTTAAGCAGTTGGTTTGTGGGTATGGGATGGACAGGGGGAAGTGTTAGGAGGGAATGGAGCAGGTTTTCATATGAGACCCATTCAGACTGTCTTGGAATGATTGCATCCATAAAATGATGGTAAAAATGAAATCCCATGTCCCTCTCCATTTATGGACAAAAGGCATGGAAATGATACTTTCCCATCATCATCCCCATCCTGATTCAACATAATCAGGATTTCACCTGCAGCTCAGCCACAAGCTTGAGAGACTTGACATGAATGTTTTGTTTGTTCCTCTCAGAGCATCCTTTCTTCGTTGGTGTTCAGTATCACCCCGAGTTCCTCTCCAGGCCCATCAAGCCATCACCCCCATACTTTGGGCTCCTCCTGGCATCTGCAGGGAGACTTACCCACTACCTACAGAAGGGCTGCAGGCTCTCTCCCAGGTGGGTTTGACAGATCCCAGTCAGAGCTGTCACAGTACAGTGCTGCTTCCTGCAGGATAACCCAGAGCATCCTCTTGGCACAGAGTTCCTGAGGATAACTTGGTATTGCACCACCCCTTCTTTCCACTCTTCTTCTGAGGGCTCATGTCTGATGTGTTGAGGCTGATTGTGGGGCCACAGAGCTGTCCTGCACAGAGGCCCTGGCTTCAGGGAGTGGAGATCTGCAGCCTTGTGCTGTTAGTCAGGGTCTTTGGGGAAACTGAGATTGGGGCTGCTCTTCTACCTGACTGGAGACCTCATGGGCTTTTCCTCTACATTCCTCAGACAAGTCCAAGGTACAGGCTGGCCCAGAAGAAGCTTGTTCCTGTTGCTGGTTTAAGGAACTCGCCCTGGTGGTTGCAGCCTCATAATTTTTTTCTGCTGACTTCAGCTTTCTTTGTTTCAGTTTGCAAAGCAAGTGGTGTTTTGGGTGGATTTAATGGTGCAGATACTTGGTGCTGCTGTTCCCCAGTGCCTGCAATTCTGTTTGGCACTCGGGACTGTGCAACAAATAACAACAGGTACTGAGCTGTTCTCCTCACACAGAACATCGAGGGATTGCTGAGTGCTGACTGGCACTAAACAAAAACCAGACCAAATGCAGAGGAAAATTAGCAGTGCCTGTATCAAACCCAGGCAAATGCAATGCCAAAAGGAAAGTTTTGGCTTTGTGGGCTGAGCTGCAGTGCAGCTGCACCACAGGATTCCTGTGTCTGTGTCGACATCACAGTGGTCAGGTGTGGTCCAGGAGAGTTCCATGTGTGAGGGACTCATTTCAATGCCTCCAAGGGTTGAGGGATATCTTAATTCTCTGCTTTTGCACATTTTAGTTTGGAATTAAAGTTTTCCCTCTGCTGCAACATCCCAGATTAATTATCAGTCCTTAAAGTACTTGTGCTCCCTAACCCCAAATCTTTCACTCCTGCAGGGACACCTACAGTGACCGGAGTGGCAGCAGCTCTCCTGACCTGGAGATAACAGAGCTGAAGTTCCCTTCAGCAAATCATGACTGATTCCTGGTAATGCTTAATGATCTCAACCTCTTCCTTTTGGAAAAAATTTCTTGGTCAGTCTTTGCTCCTGGCCACTGACTTGCACATGATTTGGTAGAAAGCTGGCACACCATGAGATGTGCTGGTGCTCACACGTGTTCCAGCTGTGCTGAGGGCTGAGTGATGCCTCTGCCTGTGTAACAGCTGGGTTTGGGTGTCCCCTTAGCAAAGTGACACACAATAAAATACAAATACACACAGAGGAATTCGGGGTTACATTCGGATAAAAGAACCAGTGGAGCACACACTCCTGAAAATGGGGGCAGAGCTGTGCAAGGGGTTCCTGGGTTTGGGAAATTCAATATTTTGCAGTCCCTCACTATTGTAAAAGAACATCTTGGAAGTATCCATTGTGTCATCCTCCTGGGACAGCAGTTCCTCAGACCTAGCTCTGGTCTGTAAGGGCTGCAGGTGGTATAGGGATGTGAAAACTGGATGTACAGAGTCCAGGGAAGGAGAAGACACTAAAACCTGGCACTCAGACTGCACCAACAAAACAGGCAGACTTTAAATTTGCATTCTCTGTCTGTGCAGTAGATGATCATGGATGTGAGACCTGTCCCTGCTCTGGCTGGTCTGTGTGGGGGTTTTGGAGTTGAGCAGCATCTGCACACACCTCTGGGGTGACAGCAGGGCTGCACTGCTGAGTGCCAGGGCACTGAAGAGGTCCAGCCCTTCCCTCTTCCCCCTTC
>VZTT01004634.1:0-28742 GCA_013400855.1 Buphagus erythrorhynchus | reverse complement strand
CTAACATAGCCAAGTCAGCAAAATTTTGTCCCAGACCTGCCAGTCTATACCAACAAACAGATTTGCTATCCTTTTAAACATTTAAATGTTTAAGAAAATGATGCAAAAAATCTATGTGCCACAATCTGTATAACACCAATCAGATTCAGCAGGTAGTCATATTCCTTGTTAATAGCCAGATTAAGGAACGAAAATATTTATTGTTCTTGGTTTCTCCAGCATCTTTTACTGTAAACATTAGAAGATATGTTCATCTTGGCTTACGTAGATTTCTGTCCATGGAAAATACATGTTTATAAATTATAAATTTACACATCTGCTTAAGGATTTTGTGGGTATGTGTTTATACAGTTTATTATTACTGCTGGGGTACCCAGAATCGCTGCATGAAATATTCTGCATAATACTTTTCTTTTCTGTTTGACATTTCTCCTTATTACTTTATTCTTTAATTGTCCCCATGAGGCCAGCTACCCCATCTGCCTGAAGAAACGTGCAAGTATGCAAGGTTTGAACTCTGCTACTTGATTTTTGTAATTTTATGTACAGCATGAAGGCCAGGCATCAACAGTAATCTTACTGCTTTTATATGCCAGCAATCAAAAAGAAGAGATTAGGTGCCTATCTGAAAGTATGAGGCCTGACATAATGTCTTCCAATAAATGCTACAAAATCTCTGTACTAGATCCTATCTTTGTCCTGCATTTAGTACATTTAAACAGATGCCAGTTCCTGACCCCTGGAAAAAAAGAATGACAAATATCTCCTGGGAGAACAAAATTAATTAATATCGACATGTTAAGGAGGCCAGACTAGACAGCAAAGCCATGTACAATCAGGTACCTGAATACAACACATCCAGTCCCATCAGACCATGTAAGGTAGAGCCAACAAGGATCATTTCCCCAAAACAATCCAAATATCCAGACAGATGTATAAATGCACACAAAAGGAGAAACGGAATGATGAAGAACAGAGACTGAGACAAGGACAAGGCACAAAGGCTAAGGAGCATGGACACCCTCACCACTACATTTTACCAGATCATCATTGGCTATTGCACACACCTTTTACAGAACAAGCACAAAAAGGGGTTGCTACAAACTTACGGCTTGTGCTATATCACACATAGGAGGGGTAACAAAACAATACTCCCGTGGTAAGTATGACCAGAAAAGGAGGAAATTATTCAATCTTTTCTTTAGTACAATTCAAGCTGGAGTCAATCTTAAGATACATATTCAAGCCACACTCCTCTAGAAAATGTTGGGCTCACTTCATGGAGAAATTTCATTTCAGAACCAACATGCCCATCAGCAAGATGGAAAAAGTCAGTAATGACTACCATTGAGAAGCAGAATGGGAAGTCCCACCCTCTTGAGAAGAGAGAGGGGGAGAAAAAAAAGGGAGTAGAAAGAGTCAAGAAGTTCAGAGTGATTACGACTTTGCTGTTGTCTCCCCTTATTTTGCCTGTGGGCAATGGGGCAAGCCATTCTGAGACACTTTCCTTTTCTGCAGCAGGAAGACTGGGGTTTCAGAGCAGCACAATAAAGATCTGTTCTGGTCATGGACTTGGTGTATGTACTTACTCTCTAGACTTGGAAATGGCGTAAAGCACCTAGCTGCTGCAAGACTGGTGGAGAATTAAAACAAGGTAAAAGTAGTGACATGTAACACCATTAGATGAATAACCTGAAAGATACATAACTGAAAGATCTAATCATTGAATATAGAGAAGCTTGACTAACTGGTATTTGTAAATTATAGAATCATAGAATTGTAGACATTACATGCTCTTACTGCAACAGTCAACAGAGTATAGATATTTCCTGCTCTTGACCGTGGACTGTAGTAAGACACTAAGCAAGCACTTGTTAGTCTACTTTTAAAATCTTCATATTAATGCTTTTCTTGTTATTTATATTTATTACCTAGAGACACAGTACATATTTCACAGAACAGTATGATCAGATTCCAGAGTTTGTCTATACTTTAATCCAAAATCTGTGAACAGTGAACAAATTCCATATGCTTTCACAGGGATATGACACCTATTGAGACTGATTATACTTTTCTCTGACACTATTTTATTCTAAATACATTTTTTTCGAAAGTAATCCGAAGAATCAGAGAAATTGACAGAAATTGCTTAAATATGCTATTTGATGTTTAAAAATCTCCAACAAAATCAATGACGTTTTCTTCAGTGAGAATACAATTTTGATGGAAGACACTGTCGGCTGTCACCTTTCTCACTGTAAGTGCACCTTCTCTTTGCCCCGTGACCTCTTTCCTTCAAAGAGAACTGTAGCACAGGACATGTGTTTTGCATCTGATCTTTTTGTTGCCCAGTAAATGTCCATTATGCACTTCTGTAAGTACCGGAAGTTAGACTGCTCATTCACATCTGACACAAACTATCACAGGATCATGGAAGGTTTTGGGCTGGAAGAGCTTCATCATCAGTTCTGCACCTAGGAACTAACAGCAAATAAATCACCAGTACTTTTCAGCAAGCACCACAGCAAGAACTGCGCACACTGGGGCTCAGTGGAAAGACCAACCTTCTGCAACAAGTACTGAGCCTGACAGAATGTCTTAAAAATGTGTGCTCAGAATTGATACTGGTGAACAAGCACTGCCACATTCAGTCCACGTGCCCATGAAGCTCTCTTATGCTATGCTGAGGTGCTGCATGTTTTCCTGCCACCCTTTCCCTAATATTATGGGACTGGCTCAGATTCCTGTACACAGCCTTTGCTTACCTCACTCTGCCCATGTTCCACCTCAGCTAACAGCTGTTTGACATGACACCCTCACGCTGAGTGTCAGCTGGCAAACCCTGATGAAAGGTAGGAAAGGGCTGCTGAGGATCTGGACTCTACTAGTCTGAGCTTTCGGTTATGCATGGCAGGACCACCTCAATTTCCCTGCTTTTCTTTCCCCTTTAGAAAATCCAAGTCAGGAATAAAAAAGCAAGAGCAGCTGCTTGCTCTTCTTCAAGAAACTGTGCTAGAAAGAGAAAATTTGAAATGTTGCACCTGCATGGGTACAATATGGAGGACAGAAACAAGGTTATCAGGGAGATGTGACAATATGCCTCCTGTTAACACACTGAAAATATCCACGTTTTTTCCTCCTTTTGAGAGAGAAGCTGCAGCAATCTCCATTAATAAATTATGAGTGAATATAAAAGGACACACACATCTCCATGAAAACTTCAACAATATACCACTGTGCAGTCCACCTGGACAGAAGGGAAGGAAAAACAAAATTTCTAGTGCCAAAGAACTGAACTATGCTGAAAGCAAACAGTCTTGTCTAATAATGCACACGTATGAAAGAAGATATTTCTGAGATAAAGACACAAACAACTGGAAAACTATTCTAGAGTCAATAAAAAAAAATTTCTACTGGTTTGCAGCTCTGACATATCCACACATAGACAGTACTGCAGCCTGTTCAAATCACTTTATTGGATCAATTTCTATAACTATCTTCCATATTACTAAATTGAGTGGTTAGTTAATTACAGTTTTACATATCAGACATTATATGAACAACCCATTACTGATTGAGAAACTATAAACTTCAACTCTGTTCCTGTTACAGGTTTTAATGCATACCAGGAAGTTTGATTTAAGTTTTTACTTTTATTTCCTCCAAGTACAACCTATGTGATCCCTAAATGATTATTCTTCCCACCCCAGTGCTATCTAGAATTATGGTCGGGTATATGTGAAACTAGTTTCTTGTCCTGAAAACATTAACTTGGGTACTGTTGCAATCATTTCATCACACAATTTATATCTTTTAACCTTTACTCTTCTTGAACTCTTTCTGTATGCCGACTGTCTACCAGCATCTCACTGTGACTAACAAATATGCATTTATAATCTAATTTTCTTTTGGAACATTTTAACAACAATGACTGCAAACACATTATGTAGATCTTGAGCTAAGGTTGCCTAGAGTGCTTGCTTAATACATGAGGGATTTACACATTGCATGTGTTATGAAAATACATAACAGTCATGGACAAGGACAAACATGTACAGAGACAACACTTAAAGATCTAATAGAAATACTTAAGTTATCAAGAAGTATATGTTCATATTTAATATTAGGAAGAAAAGGAACACTTTTAGGAGAACTGCAGCATATGCTACCAACTTCATGTCAAGGGACTACAAAGCAAACTGTTGCTTTGTCTTCAATCTGTTTCATTCACAATGAAATTCTTTTTTACAAATAATTCATTAATGCAGCACTACTATTTGGGAGTCCTAAGAGAAAACTGTTTCCTTTCTGCATGGATAGACAAGTGTGCTTTTTAGAGAAGGAAAGGCTTTTCCCCTGCTTTTTGGATATTTGTGATTCAGCTGTTAAGGACACCAGCATATACAGCAAGATCCCAGGCATTTCAGCACTAAGTATTTGCTCAAGGGAACAGTTATGAAGAATTTATATGTATACTAAAACAGATTTTATACTGTGTGTGCTGAATCTTCTCCTCACATGCTATCTATTTTTGGACACTTTTGCCTCCCTCATGCATCTTATAAGCCCAGATGGAGGACTGCAGGAGAGGCATTACCTTCTTGAACATTCTGGTGGAGTCTTCACTTATCTGCATGAATCGCATGATCACATTATTCAGGTAGATCTCACTCAATGTTGCATGGTCTTTGCTTTCTCTTCTCACTTGGTTCAGGAGTAAGTACCAGCAATTCACTGGTGACAAGAGGTTCTGGTCTTTCCTGAGGAAGGAGATATACACGTGTATAATGTATAGAAATGAAAAGGTTATGTTATTAACTGAAACATCTGACATTTAAGTCATAACTTGTTACATAAAAATAGCTGCTTCTGAACAGTCTATCCATTCTTGGAATAATTCAGGTTAGGCAAGCCTCAGATGACTTTTAAGACACATTCAAGTTTCATGAGGCATGGATACTCTGCAAACCACCTGAAAGTATAAAAATATCTTGCCACAAAGCTTAAAGATGGAGTACATGTAAATGCTCAGAATCAATAAATACAGGTCACTCCTGGAAGAGTAACAGTGATTAATTTCTGACATTAGAAATAAACAAGCACTGAAAGTACAACCCAAATCCTTCATAAGCAAAATTGCAGGTGTAGCTGTTTCACTGCATTGGATTTGTATAACTGATGAAGTAGAAGAAAATGTCCCAAGCATCCATATTCTGTGAGCAGTGCTCATAAATTCACAGCATTCATAAATACACTGCTACTGCTAGTCCTAGATGCATCAATTACAAGACAAAGAGCAGGACTGGACTTTTTCCAGTGATCCAATTCTGAATTCCCATCACAGAATGTAATTTTTGCAATGTAGGTCCACTCCCAGCTTTAATGTAGCAAAAAGTCAAATCAAAGATGACTTCTCATTTCTTTTAAACAAGGCAAAATAAAAATACATGTAGTTCAGCAACTATTTCAGAGGCAACAAAAACTTATTTATAAAATTTGCCTTATGATTTTATTGACATTTTTGTATAAAGTTTGTCTTTCAACTAACTGCTCCAGAAATTTGCTGCTCTTTTTTTTTCCTCTTTTACAGGGATTCTCCTTTAGTTAAAATGATAAAGCACATGAGGATAAAACAGGCAGAAATGGTGATGAATTGAGGGAGAAACTCCTCCAACTCTTGGCAAACTTTTCTAATAATTAGCTATTCTCATTGTTAGAAATATGGCCTTTAATTCCCATCTAATTGTCTACTTTTAGCTCTCACCCCCAGAATCAAAGCAACAAGGAATGATTAACAGACAAAAGTATTTTCTTAATCATCAGTGCTTTGCTTTGCTATGAATCAGGAGTTAAGGAAACTTCCTCCATTTGTTTCAGAGCGACAACAGTGTTACTTCACAGCAAGGGGTTTTGTCAGCCAGTTCAGACAACATGAGCACTCCTGAACAGCCATGCTGATACTACTTGGTCCTCACTGCTGCTGCCTGTCCCAAAGCCAATTCCATAGACCTTCCTGATTGTTCTCGGAGCAATGGTGGGAACAGCTCAGGGGACCAACAACTAAAGCCACTTTTGCTGTAACCTCTTCTCAAAGCAGAGAACTGTAAGAACAAAGCCAAAGGCAGAACTCAAGTCGTAACCCCCATGCACACCTGCCAGTCTGGATTTAACATGTTTAAGAACAAGGAAAGATGTTTGTACACACAAGGAAAAAAGATTTTGCCACAAGCAGAATAAAAGCCAGGGCTCTCTCTGAAGTAGTGACATATGCACAAGTTGGTTATTTCAGAGAATCACTGAGTCACTAAAACGAATTTTAAGAAATATATATTAATGCTCTTTGAACTGTGCAAGCTGTATTTGATTAAGCTTTCCTTTGCCAGATGTATTTGGAAAAGACTTTTGTCCTGAAACAGCTCTATCTGTGTATCTCTAGCACAGCACTGAGTGGGAAAATTATTTTTTAGTTTTACAAACACAAAATACTGTTCTAAATCCCTAAGCATAACAGGGCCAGACACATGCATTCATTAATCAGCTCAACTCAGGAAAATAACCGTATGAGACTATGTCAGCTAGTGATGGACATGAAGCATTTCAGAAAACAATACTGCACATGTTACGCCAGATACTAACTGACCACTTGTTTTGCACAAAAGATACTATGCCATTAAAGGGATACAATAAATTGTAAACAACGCATAACGTTCACATCATCTTTATTCCTAGGAATCAGAGGAATGAAGACACAGCAAAGTTCACATGCAACAACAAATCAAAGTGGTTTTATTCCTTAATGTCTTTTTTGGCCAATATTGTCTTTTTTGTTGTTGTAATATTGACTGACCTTCATGCAGATACTTCAAAATCCTATCAACTCCACTAGAAATAAGCACACAGACTTTCAAGCTTTGGGGCTCTGCATCTCTTCTAGATACTGGCTGCATTTTGGATGGCTTAAAATCCATATCGTAGATTAAGGATAATATTTGTGTAACTTAGCTTTTTAAGAAACTGAAATGACTTGTCAGAAGCTGACATGAGTAACTACCACATCAGTAGAGCCACATCAACACTAGTATTTAGGCACTTATCTACCTTCAACTGCAATGAGAACTGCTACGCTGCTAAGCAGGGATGGAAATTTTAAATAGACCTTTGAACCAGCAACAGGTACAACATGGAGGCGATGGGCAAGCAGGTTTCTCTTACTTGTACTGCTGATGATCCTTTGTACTTCTTGTTTTTGCCATGAACCTCTCTGCCAGCTTTTCCAGGTTTCGGGAATACTCCATCTCTATCTCTGATTTCTTGCGGAAGAAATCCTGCAGATCCTGAAGAAGCTGCACTCTCATTTCAGTCTGCTGCTCCAGGCATTTCTGTTGCTCAATGAGTTGAGCTCGGATCTCTAATGAGAGAAACACATATCCACTCAGGTCAGTGAAAGAACTGAGTGTTACCAACCAAAATTACAAACACTGCAGTGTACCTCAGGCTCGCAGCTACACCAGCTGGAGCTGGATTTCAGGCCCCGTGGCCCCTGTAGTGGGACACAGCAGTGGCAGCTCTCACTTCTGCCACCACACACTTAGTGCCCAGCATCCTGCCACCTGCTGTCTGTCTCATAAACAGCTGTGGCAGGGGCTCAGGACTCTGCCGGGCTCAGGGGAGTTTCCATCTTCCTCTCCCATGCTCCTCCTGGCCTCTGGCACTAGCACAACATTCAGCTTGGAGTGATCTCCTTGCAGAAGGTGGTGCTGCCCTGAAGAATGGCTGGATAAACAAGCACCTTTTAGGCCAGGATCAGCCTGCTGTCAGGTGTTCTTATCATCATGTACACCATGGAAACAACCTGGTGATAAACCCTGGAGGCATTATCCATTGTAACTGTGCAGATGAGCTTCCATATCTGCCCTATCTCTGCCAGGGAGGGAACCAGTGTACTATACATGCATTCAACACTGTTTTACAGCAAATATAGAGGAAAACATGTATCTGTATTTAGAGACAACTATTTGAAAATTTGTACAAGGTTCCAGAGACTATACTCTATTTTTTAGTATTAAACAAAAATCAGTTTAAAAGAATCTTAGTTTAGAAGAGAATATATGCTCACAGTTCTCTTCTAGTGCAACAGGGAAAAACCTCCAGATTTTCTACCACTTTTAGCCATATGAAAAATTATTAGGTAATTGGGTTTTTATTTTAGAGATTTCTGAAGTTTTGATTTTTTTTCTTTTTATTTTGGTTGGTAATTTTTTAGCACTTTTATTTCCTGAATGCTAACCAATTAAACACATTCTGAGAACACTCAGCCTAAAAAGATCTCTCCAGTTCTTTAGAGTTCATTACACTTTTGTCAGCTGCCCAGGCACGGTATACTCCAATACTGTGGAGTAAAATGAGGAGTAAACTTTCTGACAATAATATATGTGTATATTTTTTACACAATTTAATGCTGTAACAAGGATTTATCAATAGCAAAACACCCAGAAGTGATGTCCATGTAAATGCCAGATTGTTGTGAAAGTTTACTTGATTCTTCATGACATAACCATGCTGTGGGCAAAAAGATCCTGGAAATCTTCAAAGCCCACAGCATAGTTTGAAATAGAAGAGCATTCTAAAAGTCATGCTAACATCGCATGGAACTGCAAACCACTAAGTAGTAATAACATTGCAAAAAATCAGCTGATGAAACTAGGATCTAATACATCATTACTGATCTTAGATCAGGTATGAAGGCAGAGATCCACTCTGCTGGGACTCAAATGTGTATACTGAAATAAGGTACTACATGCACAGAAAACTATTAAATTTGCTGGAGGAGGGAGACATTGCATTATTTTCTTCCAGATCTCCTGTGAGCTACCAGCTGCTGCGTTAATCATTAATGAGACCATCCATTTTTATAGTCTCGGAGGTGAACCAAAAAATTCATTGTTTGGTTTTCACTTCATTTTAAATCAGTTTGTTGGAAAAGAAACTGTGCCTCCAGCAAGGATGAGCCACTGTAATACAACACAATATCAATGACATTCATGTACACAGAGGAGAAAATCACAATGGAGCCAGAAGGTTAACAACAGAAACAGACACTCAAGACCACTTTTTTGGGTGTCTACTGCTGTTAATATTGCAGTCATGGAAAATTCCTGTGTGTGGGAAACCAGTTGTACAGATTCACTGGTCAGAAGCAGCAATTTTATCCATAAGCTGAAGTTTTCACTAAATCCAGATGCATGTATGTAGTCCCTATACTTTGGCCATCCCCCTTTCCCACTCAAGATCTTCTAGTGGTTACTTTGAAAGCAGCGTTTTGTACGGAGCAACTATGTTCTGATTATTTTGTAGGTCAGTGTACCTTGCTGCTATAATTCTTCTTTTTTAGGCAGCCTTTTACCATAGCAACAGGAATGAGAAAGATTTTAGAAACAGGAATATACGAATAGAAATACAAGAAACAATGAACAAGGGACAATGGATAAAATATGAGAAACTGCCTTAGCTTTTTGATGCTGTCTGGATTTCCAGTGGACAATAGTGGCTATTGTATTTTAGAACACAAAACTGAAGCATGATCTATGAAAGCTGCTGGAGATGTAGAAGCTCTGAGTAAGGTTGGTAAAATTTGGGGCTCAGGGGGCTGCAGCTTTATGATGGAAGATTTGTAATTTCTGCTTATTTGACTCTCAGCAAAGAGAAAGAACATGTTGACTCCAAAAGGCTGAGCCTATGGCCTCCTGGTTGAGGAGAAAAAGGGGAGATGTACATCCCACTCATGCTGGCTGACCACAGTCAGTCCAGAAGTGACTTCAATAGCAGCTTTCCTTCCAGTCTTTCATGTCATTCTGCTCCTCCATTTTTGAATTCTTCTTTTACTAATAACATGTGTAATGCCACACTGGCAGGCTGAGGAAATGTTAATGAATAAGAAATCAGATCAGAAAATGTTGTGATTTCCATTTTCTGATGAGAGCAGTGGATTTATAAAAACCAAAAACAAAACCCCAAAACAAACAACAATAAATTCACAGAACAAGTACTGGCAAAACAGGCAGGCAGCCTGAGCGGCTGTGTATGACAAAATCTCAACTGGCCAGGTACTATTAACTATAATAGACTACTCATTACCTACTGCTACTGAAAAATGCACCAAGGCAATGCTATTTTCTTTAACCAGTTCACATGTGTAATTTCCCTAGGGCCAGAAAGAGTGGCATGGAAAATTGCTGCACTGTATTTGAAGAAACAGAATCAGTATAGTCTAAACTTCATAGATACAGAGACAGGTACAGCAAGTAAGAGTAAAGACAGCCTGTCTTTACTCTTATTTTGCTGGCACATTTAAATTTGAAATTGAATTGGTACAGTTGTAATAGACTATGACATTTTCCTATTCTTCTCTGCTGAGTGGCTGATGTCCAACAGCCAGACTATTTTGTGCCAGGAAAAGACCTGTTTAAACCCTGGATGAGTTAGCACCTTCTCTTCCTTTCTCTTGGCAGCTTTGAGTCATGCTCACTGGTTTTCTGGCCAGGGGCTGGCTCAAAAGGAAACCCCTCCTTTTATACTGCAGCTTGAACAGACTGAGATCACATCAACTGGAAAAAAAAAATTAAATCCACCCTACACTTTGTCCAAGATTTGCACACACAATCAAAGTGAGGAAGTAGTTAATTTAACGGCAATTAAATCAATAAACTGAATAAAGTTTTATTCCTAAAGATTTTCATGTTAAAAATTATTTTACTTATGTCCTCACAGATACCCTCCACTAGAATTACTGCATTAAGTATAAAATTAGATTTTGTTTTTGCCAGTTTTGAAAATATAACTCTAACCTTTCAACAAATCTTTATTTCCTTGACAAGTGGGTAAACCTGTGCACCATGAAAAATAAAAAGAGACAAGATTATAGCTGCTTTGAAAGTTAAGTCAGAGTAGATGAAGCTGAGCTACTGACATCACTCAAATCATAATCAGAAATAACTCAAGTTAGTATTACAAATTACAGTACAGTATTAAAAACAGTGACTTATATAGCACTGCAGTGCTATAGCACTGTATTACCCTGAAGAACACGTATGCAACCAGTGACAGGCCAGTGCCCCCCTCGCGGAAGGAACCTGTGGAGATACACTACAATGTGGCAGAATCTTAATGCTGGCTACACACCAGCATGGAACAAAGTTCTTCACCTTCACTTCCACACACAAAAGCACCAGGCTCCATCAAATATCCCAAAAAAGTCACAGGAAACCCCCCTCCTCACCTTACTAGCTCACAACTTGTAAACACGTAGCATTAACCAAATTAACCCATGGACAGACCAGCACTGCTGCCCCACTACAGAACTCCCCATTGCAATGCCCACCCCATCCCTGCCCTGCAGTACTGCAGTGCTCCAGCCATTCTGCACTAGGCTATGCCTAGCCTTTCAGACCTTGGAGACCTTTCAGACCACCATAAACTCTCTAACCAACTCTCCAGCAAAGCAACTCTAAAGAATGTTTCATGGTGCTATCAACACACCTGCCTCAAGATGCTTCCTGCCTGACCCACTCCAAGAGCTGCTGCAGCCTGCCACTCTTAGCTCCCATTTAGGTGGAACTAACTTTTGTGCTTGCAGAGCAGCCCTGACATGGTGTCCTGGTTTAGGGCAAATTTGGGAGGAAACCTCTGAATGGGGTCCCTCTATGAAACAGATTCAAGCAGTCCCTCTCCCAATTGGTTTGGGGAAAAATATTTCCTCGGAGAGAAGTGGAAAAACTGTTTATTTAACAGGCAAAACACTTCCCAGCACAAAAATTAACAATACTAAACAGCAAAACCTCTTGCTGCTTTGAAGAGATGACAGATTTAGAAGAGATCTTTCCATGGGTTGTGCGGCTCACTCAGTCTGTTCTCTCCCTCCGGTGCTGGGAAATGCCGCTGCCCAGGACAGGCCTGGTGGGACACAGGTGTGAGCTCCCGGTGCTCTTCTGGGTTTTCAGTCCAGAGCAGGTTCCAACCATTCCAGGAGAAAGGAAAAAAAACACAGTCCAGGGAGATTCTCTGCCTCACCTAGCCAGAAAAACCAACCAAAAACAAAGGAGAGCTCTCTGCTGCTCTCCACTGCAGACAACATAGTCTGTGAGCAGCAATGCGGGGGAGCCAGTGCAGCCTCTGATAATAAACTCTGCACTTCTTCTTTCCCCCCCTCCACTCCTGGAACCAGTCTTAAAGCTGAAGAATTCAATATACAACACCAACCGAACAGACGATTTGGGGATACAGGCATCATACAGTCACTCTAAGACACATGGGCTGTGGTGTTTGTGGAAAGTTCTGGAAAATGCCACAGAGCAGGACGTTGTCTACCCAGTAACACCCCTCAGCTGCATCGCAAACCTCCTACCTGCTGCCTCACCCTGCCTAACTAGAAGCTATATTTAAGTCATGATTACAATATACAAACTATGCAGACATATTAATCCAGTAGTATTACTGAATAATCATACCAACAGCCTCAGGCCTCACCCTTCAAAAGATCACAAAAACAAGTAACTCAACAGAACTCTTTGAGAGTACAGAGGCTCTCAAAAGACATAGTTATGTTTGCAGGTTTTCTCTCTTGGGTAACCACACAAAGCCACATCACCTTTCTCCAAATGTCTCCTTCACAAAAAAAAAAAAAAGATTACTTTTAAAACACTCAAAAATATCTCATCAAATGCACTAAAACCAATACCTGGTATCTTAGACTTTGCACTTCTAAACCATTACACTTAGACAATTTTTCTAACCCAGTGAGCTATCAACATATCCCTTGTTGTCATGCCAATAATATCCAGATCATATTTCACAGGAAAAGACCTTAAATTCAGCCTAGATATAATCTGGCAACCAACATGCATTTGTAATTAAGCAGCTATTGCAGCATTAATCATCTTGCAGCCCCTTCTTGGAGACACTTGAGTCTTATATGCCTCTCATTGTGCCCCAGTTATTTAGCATGAAGAATTGCTCATGTCTACCCCGCTGCTACAAGTTGAGGTGCTGCATGAAGGGACTGATCATTTCAGTTTCATTCCAGCCACTGCCTTTGTAAGGACTTGGTTTTGGCTTCTTTGTCAAGACAAGCAGAGCTTTGGTCCGGCTGCATGCAGCTGGCCAACATCTGTGGTTTAGGTTTTTATTTGAGGAAAGCACTTATCTCCAGCCCACTGAGGATGCTGCCAGCAGAGAAACCACAGCAGGAATCACTGAGACGGGCCTGGAGGTGTCCCTGTGCACATCTAGTATTCTTTAATGCCATGTCCCATCAGTGCTCCCACACTTCCCAGGGACATTATTGCTCTTCTCAACAGACAAGAAGATAAAGATGATGAGAGGTATCAGATCCATGGTGGGTGCTCAGATCCAGCTGCCAGTACTTGTCTCTGAGATATACAGTCTAAAGATGTTAGTGCTATAAAGTTTTTATTTCTCAGAGACTTGACTAGAAAGTTATTTAAGTATTTCTATGACAAATGGTGAGGGAAGCTCTGTGGTCAGCAGGGAGTCTGGCTCACACTTTTGCCCAGGTCCTTGTTGCCATTTTCTTTGACCACAAGCGGGGAAATCCACTTCAAAAGCCAGGAAATTCCACCAGACTGACAGCTAATGAGAGATGCTGGGGTAAAGATCTTGGAGGCTGCTGTAGAAATGGCTTTAAATAGATCATGAGCCTGTACCACAATGTTAACCTTCTATGACAGACTTGGGGAAATCACTTCCCTGTGTTCAGCATGAAAAAAGTGTGGTTGCAGAGACAGTGAGCTTCTGTAGGCAGGGCTCTTGTGGACTTCGTTCTACCCTGACCCCCACCAATTGCACTTAGTATATTGAGCATACAGCTTTATACATGTCGCCACTTGAAGTGTGACCTCTGCCATGCACATCCCAGCATTCAACTTAATGTTTGACTTTGAGCTATTTTCCAGAGAATAAATTTCAGATTTTTTGTTTGTTTGGGGATTTTGGGGGATGTGGTTGAGGTTGCCTGTGACAGATCACGTCTTCAGGCTGTAGTGTAGAAATGGATGGGGAGTGAGAATCATGCTTGCTATGTGAAGGGCTGTACAAAGTCAGCCATCTGAAGCCCCTGTTGACATCTGTCAACCTCTTCAGAAACTGTAAATCATGTTCATTCAAGCACTTTGGCATCCTTAAAGATAAAAACCAATCCTTGTGCAGCCATTAGCAGGAAGGCTGGTGTAGAAGCCATTTGCAGGATGCAGACAATTGTTTATGGGTCACTTCCATTGCCCTCCTCAAACAAAGGGAGCAGAGAAACAATGAATCCTCTCCTTGAAGCTGCAGATTTCATTCTATACATTCAAGCAAACACACTCCTGCCTACTGCAGCCACAGACTGGGCAACAACATGTGCCTATGCAGAATCCTGTAACTGGGGGATACTAGTGGACAGGATTGAAGAAGGGCAGCTGCATTAGGGCACCTTCTACCTTTCAGATTGTTTTGAAATGACAGACATGTCTGGAAGAGCCAAGAAAATGTCTAGATGTAGAAGAAGAAGCTTTTCTTCCTGTTGTTCTTGGACTAACGCCCTCCTGCTATTCACAGCCACAGCTGCTGGTCACTTGGCTGCCTACAGTCCGAGTCTAAATGGAGGGCAGTATGCCAGCTCATGACTTGGCAGGACACTTTTGCTACAGTGCATGAATTTAAGCAGGCAGTCTGCCTGCACCACATTTTGAGTGCCACTGCTTTTGTGGCAATTGCTCCTTTGCACACATAACTAAATGCTGGCACCATGTCCTACCAAACCTGGAACCTGGCATACTCTGTCCTTGTAGTCACAGGAGCTGGGACTGAGGACAAAAAATTCTGTTTCTCAGAGGAGAAGGAACTTACTTCATTTTGCTCAACAGTAAAAGTTCAGCTCATCTCAAAACACTGCCAACCAGAAGAGTAGAGAGCAAAGGGAAAGATGCCTCCTCTGCATCAACAGTCTGATTCAAGGTTTTTCACCAGACTGATAAGCCTTTTTCTCCTGCAGTGGGAGCAGACACTCTCCTTAAATCCAACTGCCCCACATCTAGATGAGCAAACCAGCTCTGCAAAGAAAGACAGGGAGAGGGAGAGGGGAAAAAAGACTCTGTTTGCCAAGCAGACAGGTGATCATAAAGTAGGTGTCTAAAAACCCATTTAGGGCATCTAAACTGTCAAGATCTATGGGAAAACTTATTCTGAAGCTTCCTAAGGGCTTCGATCATCCTTTTTTAAATGCTTATTAAAGACACCATGAGTCTTTCCTTGCAGTCTTAAATTTCAGGCACAGGAGAAAATTAAAAAGAAATCAGTATGCCCAAATCTTTCTTATCTTCTCACCAACGATGTAACTGCCAATAGAACAGAAAAATGACTCGTGAGTCTCCTCGGAAACATTCTTTGCACAATGTCAGGAAGGCCTGATTGGCATTAGCACTCTATGAGACAAAAAAATCCACGCAAACCAGGGGGTCCAGTAGGAAAGAAAATCCAGTTTGTCATGATCCAAACAGTCATGAAAACCTAATACTCTTAATTAGCTTCCTTACTTGTCAGCTGGGTGAAATCAGGTTGAATTCCTGCCTCAGCTGCTGCAAGGCTGAGGATGGAGCTGCCTCTGAATAGTGCAGCAGTGTATCCACTCTGCAACAGACACTGCACCACTCATCCACCAACACTACGCTGAAATTACTCCAGTCTTAGTATGGGCACATATCCTTTACCTCCAGAGAAGCATAAACCTCCTGGCCATACAGATGTGCATACAGATTGCATCCAGACCAGCACCATTTAATTTTGTTAAGCTCTACTTATTTGTTGCAATAAAACCCTTCCTTCCTTCTTAATATCTCTTGTGGAGAGCTGACAAGTGAAAACATCTGAAGGCTTCTTCTAGAAATGAGATGTTGAGAGATGTGCCTTTTCTTGGCAAAAAAATTAATTATTCTGTGTAAGAGTCTGATGGAGAGACGGAGGCTTTCAGCCGGCTCCTAAAATGCTGTTTATTGCATAGACGAGGTTACAGCAGTTGAGGGTCGTGGGTGAGCCTATAGCTGCTGGCTATAGGCAAAGCCGTGTGTCCCGAAGCCGCTCTAGTTCTGGTTACAATGCATTATATACTTTTCATTACAGAGCATCTTAATACATGATTACCAATCAACATCATACACAATACCTTTTCCATTTACATATAACCTATCAAAACAGCTAAAATTACCATATTATGTTAGTGACTAGCCAATCATTGGAGTTAGTAGTTACATGTAAACTTTGGGACTTGTTCTGCAGTGGAAATTTCTAAGATCTTTTCTCTACTTGCAACATTGGCTTTCTTGTTTGCCTGTGAAAATCCTTTTGTTTGGTAGAAACATCTTTTGTTTGAGGTGGATTTATCCTTTGCTCTAAGCCATAAAAGCCCCTTCCAACTCACTTGCTCTTTGCCTTCTAGTTACCCAGTAAGACTGGCTCAGCAATTCTTTTCTTCTATATCAAAACTGGCTTTCATTCCTATAGAACCTTCTGTGTATCTGCAAAACTCCTCCGTTAAATTCTCATCCTTCCCAACAATTCTGAACCTCTGGCAGGTAACATAGCTCTTAAGATGAGAGTTATGCTGGTAGAAGTGCAGGCCAGGAACTCTTAAGCAGCAAGATAAGCAAGAAAGCATTAATCTGCACATCAATCAGATACTGCATCTCCTGTACACATTGGTAACTATCACTGTGATAAGACTCAGAAATTAATAACTAATGAAAATTCCCTCCCTATATCCTGTGAAAATGACTCTCCATCCATGGCACATCTTTAGGAGGTCAATAAAACATTTTTAGGATGACACACACTCTGCTTCATGTCATAAATAAAAGCATGCATTTAACCCAGCCATGACTTTCTGTGACAGCTCTTTAAGTCCTAAGGTGAAGTAACAGTGAAGTTAACCACAAAAAAGGAAACAGTAATCTGTGCTGTGTGCCAGCATTTTACCCATACCACTTTTCAGTCCAGCCTGTCTAATATACAGTAAAATACTTTCACTGTTGCTCATTTAGCTTTGATACATTTAACTCCAACCCCCCAACCTAATACATTGAGCACCTTTGTGTTTTTCTTCCAAAATAAATATGTACTTTTTTTTTCTGCAACAGATCCATGATGCTCCTCTTCTTCAGTGAGACAAACAGGTATGCCACTGAGATGCCTTCAACACCAGTTTTAAAACTTTATGTCCATATCCCATGCTAATTACTCATCTGAGTACACCCTGGTAGTTACTTAAGGCCCTATGTACCCTGGCCAACCAAGTGGGGCAAAGAAACTGTCTTGGGCAACATGCCAGAGCTGCAGAGTCTGCTTTGGATGCTGGCACACTTCTGGGCAGAGCATTAGCCCCTGCCCATGAGCACCCTGCTCGCCAGCAGCACAGACCAGGGACGGCCCTGCATTGGTGAGGCAGCAGTGGGGATCAGAGCTCCTCACTCACCTACTCAGTGCTGAGAGAAGGATGGCATCTGCCACCCAGACAATCTTTGAATGAAATGCTATCACCATGCTTCATACTTCTTGGACAGATTTAACTGTAAAAGTGAGAGTCTGGCTGAGGAGTATGTCTGTCAGACCAGATGGACCTTGATCTGCATAATTTTTTAGTAGAGACTTGGTCTAAGTCTGCAAAACCAAAGCCCCAGTGAGGGATTACTGGTCTTCTGAGCATGACTATGATACTATCCAAAAGTAAATTTCAGTGTCTTGTCTCATTTTCACATAGCAAATAATACAGCATTTGACTCAACAGAGGATTTAAGAAACAGGACATCACGTTTTAGGAATGGAAAAAAAAATGTTCTGTATGCCAAACTTTGAACAGAAAATTTGTATTTTTACTAATTAAACAAAATAATAACCCTTATCATGATGAAAATATTTATTCTGTCTGCTGGAGTACTAATAAATGCAAAATAGATAATCAGATAATCACCATGCTGGTTGATTATAACTGTTACTACGAGCAGTAGTAACAGATAGGTATTTTTATAGGTCGCTTAACAAGATTAGATAAATTCTGCCATGCTTCAAATATATTTGTCTATGTACTGGTCTGATTTGGTAGAAGGTGTAATGCCTAAGTGAGAAAATAAAATGCCTACCTCAAAGGATGGTTTTGAACCCAATTACTCAGAGCCTCAAATTCCACTAACAGCATCTGGGGAAAAAACAAATCCTTCAGTGTCACAGAGCAGATTCTTCCTGCTACAGGGAAGTATAAATTTGGATTGTGAACCACATTTAATTAAATTTATCTTCAGTCACAGCAGCAGGAGAAGAAAGCTCCCACCACCCAAGGTTCCTGCTAATGGGAATAGAAAAAAATATCCTGTGAGACTGTAGGTGACTGTTGCTTACTCACCCAATAGTAAAATGAAAAATAGTATCTGCTAGTAAATGAACTTCAGATTAAAGTAATTTGCATATTTCCAGGTCCCCTGGAAACAGTCTTCAATCTGTTAGAAGTTAAAAAAAAAAAAAAAAGAAAAATATTACTCCTGTTTTTTTAATGGGATGAAATATCAGAACTAACAAAATTTAAAGTTGATGATTTGTAGAATCCAGTATCTGCATTAATTCACTGTTTTGTGTATTCTGCAAATGTTTCTCTCCAACAGATATACGGGTGATTAAGGTTTCCAGCAGGGTCTGATGATTGCTTTATAGAAGCAAAGACACCAAAAACAGCTGTAGGAAACAGATGTGCCACCTAGGGCATCTTCACTGAATGGCCAAGGGATGAATGCTTCACCTGCTTAGTTCAGAATTCCTTTATAAAAAAAGGCTATAAAACCCCTATCATTGCCTATGTTTTTAGCCTATCTTCATTTGGAAATAGACATTCTGGTAGCAAAAGCTGCCTTGGAGTGAGTAAAGGAGAAGAATTGCAATGGGCAGGGCAGGACCTGTAGCTTCTAGGCTCTTTCCCTGGGTAAACTGAAATTGAATCTTGATGTTTTGTAAGCATAAAGTTCCAGCTCTGAGAAGCACATTAACAGCTATAGCAGCTGGATGGAAAAGTGGTAACCTGCAAAAATAGTTATTCTTTTTTTCTGGGAAAAAACATTTGTAATTCATAGAAGGCTGTGCACAACTTAAGTGAAGAAATGAAAGATGTGACATCTACAATGGAGAAACTTCCATCCTGTAAGAAGATCATCATCCAATCATAAGCAAAATACTACAGAAACTTTTTTGGAAATAAAAAATGCAGTAAACACGGATACCCACTGGGGAAAAAAGCAAAGGTAGTTGGAAGGACAAACCAGACATGCCAGAAAGCAATGTGAGTATCACAGGCTTCTGACAATTTTCCAAACGAGGCTTTATCCTGGGTTAAGTTTCCTTAATCAGGAATACTCCTGATACTGGTTTTACAACAGTGCTAAATTTCCAAATGTTTACCTTAAGGCCACTCTTTTTTTTTTTTTTTTTTTTTTTTTTTAAACAAAGATGAGTTAGAGTCAGTCAGGAGTACTGGGTAAAGAGTTGAAACAGAAGGATTAACTAAAGACTAGAAAGTCATAAAGTGTGGCAGTGCACACCCACTAAGGCCAGATGAACCCAGGATTGCAATGGCCAAACTGCTGACAAGAATCTGTCCCCTTTGTCTCAAAGTGGCTGCTGTGACCAAAGGGCTGGAGAGCATCTCCTGGAAAGGGCAGGGGGAGCAGAGAGAGACGCCAGTGTGTTCTAGGCAAGCAAATTGCTACTCCTGCATGAAATAAGTTACTGACGTTCTCATCAGAAATATTTATAGAACAAAGACAGGTAGAGAGATAAGGAGAAACCAGGTCAGCTCCTGGAAAAGAAAACTACAGTGACAAGCCATTGGAGTTACTTAAGCTTATCAACAGACAGTGGATAACATAAACCCAGCTGACCTCCAGTTTCAAGTTACCTGCAATCCTTCTCCTCAAGTTACCTGCAGTCCTTTGCCTCAAATTATTCTATTCCTTATCCATTTAAAATCTATCAACATACCTTAAAGGGCACAAAAATACAGATAAACCAGTAGAAAAGTATTTATTTTTTTCTGTTTCTGCAAAACGTGCATTTTCACCACAACTTCCTTTCTGCATCTAATCTGTAAAAGTACAGCGACAGCGCTTACCTACTGAAGCATCAGTCCTGTCCTCTCTACCTGGATAGACATTTTCATCTTAGTGCTAATCTACTGCTTTGTCACTTCGGTGATAACCTGTCATAATCCTGTCATGTGAAAATCACAAAGAAAAGAAGACTACCTTTGCATGAAGTTGAAGTCGTCCCAGTTAACTCAGTCTAAAACTGTAGATTACTCATGTCCAAGCTAGGTATTAGCTAAAACGGTCCGTCTGTGGCTTCTCAACAACAATCATTTCACAACTAGCTGCACCTTCCTTAGGACAGTCATCTATAATCCAGCTCCTACATCCAAATCACCATATGCCTGCTCAGTGCTGAACACAGTGCCAAGCTCAGACGAGACTGCAGGCGACACACATCAAACACTAATGGTGAAACCACGGCAGTCTGGGGGTGACTCCCCACTCCACAGGTACCATGACCTGTTTGTGGACATGTCCAGAAATACTGCTCAAAAAGGTACAAGACTACTGCTATACATGTCATTCCACCTTTGCACAGGGTTGCAAACTGTATGACCCTGGTGCCCCACACTAAACACAAATAGCAAGGTCCAAATGACGGGAGTCCAAAGGCAAGTTACAAATTCTAAACAAGTGGTGTCATCAAAAAGCTTGGAGATGTATTTTTACTTGTTTACACAAACTTTCAGGTTATGAAGAACAAGAATAAGATAGCCAGTAAGAATAAGATTGTAGCTGTGAAAGGGGTTTGAGTAACATTTACTTTTGTCTGTTTTGAAGGAACAAAATGTTGATAGAAGGAAAAAAAGAACTCTACCCAGAATGGAAAGTAAAGACAGTAAGTGCTCAGTACTTAAACGTTCTGCAAGTTAAGCCTTTCTGATGCACTTTTCCAGGTCATGGTTCTTGCCCTGTCCGTAAAACCCAGTTTCATTGCAAATTAGTATTGGCTTTAACCAATGAGATCAAAATCTGAGAAAATAAAGAACTTTAGGCATGAAGTAAGGCTTGTCAGAAGACAAGAAGACTCAACAGAACTGTAACGCCCAGATGAATCCAGCTAAAGTCAGCAGGAACTCCCTCTTCCAACTTCTAAACAAAATGCGTTTGCTTGGAGAACAAACAATCCTGCCCAAAACTCTGTCAGTTACATGGAAATTGCTTGCCAATATAGAAATCTACCAAGGAATTACAACTACACTTCTTTTTCTCCCCTAGAGCTCTATTTACAAAATTGCTTTAGAGACAGGAGTAGTCAAAAACCTCCCCTGGTCTGGAAGATCACTGCACATTGGACCCAGCCAGGCTGATGAGCTCAGCCTCCTTCTCTCAGGGAGCCAAGGAAGCTTTTCCTACTTTCCATAGAGAGAGTCTTCTAGCCACACAGGTATATATATGGCACTCCAAGGAGAGAATCAGATCAGAAAAGTCAATAGCCTGAATAGAAAAAGCTGGTTGTAAGCCAGCTTGCTAGGAAAAAGTTTTCCAGCAGACCTACAAGCAGTTCATACTCAAAGCCAAACAAGCTGCTTGAGCTCCTCAGAGTGGGCGGAAAAGCCACCCAGAATTAGTGTAGTCTCTGACAGAAGCAATGTGATTAGATGGTAACTGGAGACCCATCTCATGTCCTTTGAGTGAGAAGCACATCTGCAACATTTTAACTCTGCTGAATAGTAAGTCGTTTGTTGAATCATCACTAAGACCAGACATAAAACCAGCTTTTTGATAGAAGTGCACCAGAGTTCCACTTCAGGGTAGGACACTTAGAACTTTCAAAAAAGATCCTTCCTCTCAAAGCACTTCCTCACTGCCATCCTGTATCAAGGGTGTCAGCTTGACCTGCCTCAGGTATTTTGCTGGGAATACCAAGCTGGAGAGCCTGCCTCTCCTGAGCACTTCCTGCAGTCACTCCTGCAGGAAGTACCATTGCTGCAGATCCACCTGTGTCGTGCAGGAAAAGGAAAGATACTTTCAAAGCATATCTTTACCCACAAGCATGCAAGCAGAGGTGATTTAAAATAAAAAAATCGAAACAAATCAAGAAAGCCCTTAAGCATTCTGATTAAACAAAGAAGAACAAACATACTCCAATTCTAAAACATCTAATGATTTTAATTTAAAACTTCCCTCCTCTGCAAAGTTTCAGTCTTTTAATTTATAAAAAGCTTGTAATTAAGATGTAAACAAAAGTTCCAAACCTCGCCATTTCCGGCGCTAAAGAAATTCTGATTATTTTTTTAAATATGTCATTAGTCAGTTTGATTTAGACAGAAATTTTATTATTTAAATCTCCAAGTAAAAAGATCTAAACAACTGCTGCCAAAGGAAATTTAAGGCAAGAAATAAAAGCTTTCAGTGATGTAACAATAGTGGATCCAGGAAAATAAGCAGCCTTGCAGAGACTGCATCTCGCAGGGGAATACTTGACAAGACTGTCAGCATTCTCCTGAGCGCCAGACTTCTTCCAATTTGCACCTTCAAACCTATGCCTTTGTTCACTGAGCTATAATAAGAAAAAGTGCCATCCTTGTTGCTTGTGCTGCCACACAGGGCATACTCCACCAGCTCAGCACAGTGACATGTCTCAGACACTTGGTCTTACTAGAAATCTGCACTAATTAGCTATGCAAGAGAACACACTGGCCACTCACTGCTCCTATAATGCCAAATACATCTGCCTCTGATCTGGGCTGGATTCACTACCACCTACATCCTTCCTCTGTATTCCTCTCTGCTTGGGTGACTTCAGGATGGTGCCCTCAAGCAAATGAATTCAAAATTACCTTGGTAACAGTTTCAGGTCTCCTTTGGAAAATGGGTTTTTTGATGCCTTCACTGTATTCCCACTGCCCTACATGGACATCCTGATAAATGCTGTTGTCACTCAAGAACCTTCGCTGATGTTCTCTGAATGCAGGGAGGGATGGATAGCAAGAACCTTAATTGTTTGGGGGTAAAATAAAATACTTCCAGTATCTTTTTATGCAGGCACCAGACAGCCGTGTACAACACACTGATTTGAGGATGCTCCTCTCTATTTACCAGGATGTTTTACTTCACAGGCATATGCTCCCTCTGTATTCCCCATATGTTTTTGGGGTTTTTAAAAAATAAATTTGAAGAAGCAGAATCATTTGCTACATTGCAGGCAGCTTACATGGCAAACGTTTGGATGAGCATCAGAGGACAGAAGAATCTGCTTTGATGAATAAATGAGATTTTAAACTGAAAGACTGACAAACTCCTTTATACAAACACAGAACAGGACTTTGTGACATTAATGACATTCCTTATCAAAGACTGTAGACGAATACCTCAATATAGGTGTGCTACTTCAGAAGAAATATAGTAAAGGCCAGAAAACTGTACCTTTTCTGCATATAAATACAGAATACTGCACCGTCTTCAACATGAGACATCCATTGTTAAGGTCTGGTCTAGAAAGCCATTTACAGCTCACAACAATAGCAGTATTGATCAAATGACTGGATGCAGTCCTGCTCATTCTTGTGCAGCACAGAATGGTGATCTTTCAAATATCTTATCAAACATGTCCATCTAAATATCATACCTCTGTTTAACATATGCTGCATATAGAAGAACAATGTGGGTTTTGTGTTAAGCATTCCATGCCAGAACTAATGCAGGAAAGACAAGAGCTTCTTGGGTGAGGGTGAAGACAGCACAAACATAACACCTGGGAAATAGGGATTTCATTCTCAATTTCTGCTAGATTCTCGTTTGATCTGAGATGTTTTACCTTCTTCTGTGACAGAGTTCAATAAGGCCCCGTAACTTATTCACCCAAATATGGTTTCTGTACCATAAATTTTTTTTAACTTCTTTAGAAGAGAAAAAGAGCAAAGAAGTGGGTTGCTTAATGTTTTTAGTAAGCAACATTCCAGTAGGAAGTTTGATTGTTATGGAGGACCTAAAGTACTTTTTTTAGAAAGCACTTTTAAATGAAGGAATATTATCTCACTATGAAGCTGTCTAAGAGCAGTTGCTGTGAATAAAAGCAGAACCTTCCAGTTTGACGGACTGTATTTGGCCACAGTTTCTCTATCATGGGTCACTTCTCATTGCCTAAAATCCAGCTGACCTCAGCCAACAGCAGGGAGGCAAACCCAAGCTCTAACATTCAGATAAAGCAATGAAGGAGGAGGATGAGTGCACATTTGTGCTCTCGAAACACGACCTGTGCGGTTCTTTGAGGAAGAAGGAAATACAGCAGGACAAAAACCCAACAGGCATCCTGTTTACTGCAGGCACTATCAAAATTAGAATTATTATTAATATTATAGCAAACTTGGTATAATAAGAGAGCAGAAACCTTGCTGCCTATCTCTGCGCTTGCTGTTAAGCAGTCTCCATCTGACTGCCCTTTGCACACTGCAGAGGTGCAACATAAGCTGACCTAAGCTGGATTGAGAGCAGCACATCTGTGCTAACATTATTTATGCATGCTTAGGGTGTTGATCTCACTAAAAATTAGCAAGGTAAAAAAGATTATCCTTCATATCAGCTCTCACTGCAACTACACTGCTGCTACTGTGAGAGGAGGAAAGTAACATATGATGGGGGCTAAGAAGGCTACTGCAAACCAGAATAGTCATGGGACCAAAAGTGCAGATGGACTGAAGCTTTGGCTGATCTCTCTTAGCTGATTAACCGTGGGCTCTTAAGGAAATACATGGGCTCACCTTCCCTCCTCTCCCTGGCTGCTGACCCCCTCATCAGATAAGATACATGAGGCTGCATGATCTGTCAGACCAAGGCCTGAATCCAACCAGAAAAAAAAAAAAAAAAATCAGGTGAGGGAACTGCGGGTAAGGATTGTTTTCCATCCATGCAGGTTCCCTTATGATAGGTTTACATTATCACTCTGGCCTAGGAGAGTTCATCTTCCACCCTGCTTCTCTTTCAGCCAGTGATTCAGAGCAGCAGCCAAATGCCTCGCACTCTGGTCTGCTCCCTGGGAGAGTTGCTACTCTCTCCATTGCTGACAGAAGGAAACCACAGAAAGCACCCCCTTGCCAAAAGGGTGTGATGACTCTAAACCATTAGTTTCCATATAATCTATTTTCACAGCTCTTCAGCACCTCACACACGAACCAGTGGCCCCTCATACCAGGAGTCAGGGAGGGGCAGAAAGAACAACTGCACTCAGGCACAGTGGTGTATGAACAAAAATTCACCTAAGTTAGTCAGATATGTGGTCAGGCATGAAAGAAAGAAAAGAGTAAGAAAAGTCCTGTTTGCCCTGTGTGATACACTGTCATCTGATTATGTGCCATGCCGTTTCTCATAGTGCCAAGCACAGGCACTGTCTTATCTGTCAGCTGTGCATTAGACACCCTGGTAAAATACTGGTAAAATACTGGTAAAATACTTGCAAGGATACATTCCCCTAGAAGTGACACTCTGATGCCTTGGCAAGAGTAATGACACTAATGCCAAGGGCTCGTTTCAGTCTTCCAGTTCAAATCCTACAGCACAGGGGCAACTTCTATTACTGCCAACCATAAAGTACAGTGGATATTGTCAAGCACTTGAACAAAAATGCATGTGTAAAGCATTAACAAGAAGGATGATACAGCTTCTTCCTTGATAAATGACTCTCTTGCCTAAAGCCTGCAGCAGGAACAACCACACATTTCACCATATTTCCTGTGGAAGAATTTCCTTATGGTTTTGCGGATCAGACCATAATTTAATACATCCACCTCACTACTGGATTTGCAGCAGTACAAGAGCAGCGATCCACAGGATTCTATGCCTTTGGAAGGCAGGCACTCAAGTAACTAAAATACAGGAGTACCTAGTCCAGGAACCTAATATTCCTCATGCAGCCAACCACAAAAGAAACCTTCCTGCAGGGAATTCAGAGCAGCTACAACTCCCAGAGTGAATACCTCATCCACCATCTTTGTGCGGGTTGCCAGTCCTGAGGATCCTGGGACACCTGTGACAAGGGACAGATCAGCCAGTGCTGAGAGGACATGGGAATGTGAAGCAATTGAATAATGGAGAAAGCTGGGGGGGAAACTGTCATATAATTGCTTCTTCATGTGTGCATTAAGCCTGAAGCACAGAGGTGTCAGGATGTTATTCACTGTGAGGAAAAGGAAATACTTTATCCTGTAGGTCTGGTTATTTTTTTTGAAGAGGGAGAAAATACTCCCATGACATGAATTGGCTCTCTGAAACAGCTAGTCCCAGGGAGGTAGGACATCGATCCATGGCATTGCTTGGGGCTTCTCCCTTTAGTGAAAGGCTGGATACAACATTAGCCCATGCATCAATGTGTGAAAGGGACGGTTTTGTCAAGCAGGAGCCTGGCCAGGTCACCAGCTAGCTACTACAGATACACTAGACAGGGACATATACTGCTGTTTTCTGAAGAAGTAGAAACATGCCTCCTTGCTGTGCACCAAATCAGATTGACGTAAGACAACTTCTCCTGTACCAGTGGGATACCTTTTTTGATTACAGCAACACTTCCCTGCCTGCTACTGGTCGTTCCAAATTGTTTTTTTTTTCTGTTAGGGATAGAATGCAATATATTTGACATTCTAAGGCAACTGCTTAAGAGCTCCACAGAAGATGATAGCCAGCACTTACTATGGATCAGAGGTACTTATCTAAGTTGTTATATTCCAACATAACAGGTGTTATGTTGGAATGCCAAGTGCAGATGTTGGAATGCTAACACAAAAGAAGTTATGAATGCCTACAAACATAATAGTCAGAAAGAGTGTAATTATGGTAATTAAACAAGGAACAAAACCAAATATCCCCCTTGTTCAAAGGGACTTAAAACTATAAAACAAATATATCAGAAAGGAAATGCTGTGGCAAAAAAAGAGCATTCACAAGAACAAAACAAGGAGTTGTCTCACTAGAATGGAATTGTAATTATTACGTCACATCAAATGCAACGGATAACTTACTTCCACAAACAAATGCATTTGTGGGGATTCTACAAGGAACTGAGTCCTGTGTTAATGCTTTCCATGTGCAAGATGATAGCTAGAAAACCACAGTAATGACAAGCCCATAACTAAGGCAGAATAAGAAGCTCTAACGGGGTGATAATCTCCCCAGAATTGCCTCTCCACAGAGCTCAGCTGGCCTAGCTTGATTTCCTCTATCATTTTCAATCTTAAAGAAACACCACCAACTTCAACTTAGTCAATCTCCAAGTCATCACAGGGAGCCACCCTGTGACTTGAACTTTATGGGTTTTGGAGGGTTTTATTGACATTTAAAAACATATTCCCCAACAAAAGATGAAAAACTCCAGGGGAATCAATGCTGTAAACAAAAAGAGAAAATTAACTAGGAGAGAAATGCACAGGGATTAAAAGCCAAGAGACTGAAAAGTATTTCACCCTCTAACCTTTTGAGTTAAGTGTTTTCCTCAAAGACTGACTGTTGTTGTTTGCAGGTGACTGTCATGACTTCACACTGGCTGCTGGCCATCAAAGTGGAACATGTGATGGACCCCCAGGTCAGATCTACCATATTCCAAATAGCCAAGTGCCAGGTGGTGTTACACTGCCGATCCTACCTCCATGTTATTCTTCCTATCCCTCATGTCCTCTCTTTTTTGTGATACAAAGACATGGTTGTCTATCTTGGAAGCTCACTTTTCAGTCCCTTATGCCCCCTCTCATTTTTTCCTCCTCTGGCTTTTCTCAGGCTACTGGGCATAGTGAGACTTCGGGAGAAGGGTGAGACTCGGGGAGAAGGGTTAGACATCACATCTCATCTCTTCCTGCCTGTCTGCTGTGACTCACAGAGGCTGATCTTATTAAAACACATACAGTTAATACCACAGTGAACTTCTACACTGTCTTTAAGAAAGCACTGTATTAAGTGATGCTACTGGTATACTGGTGCAGTGCCCAGGGAACTAAGGCAGGCATGGGGAGGAGGACTTGTCTGAGGTCCCACCAGAGGAATCAAGGGCACAACACTTAAGAAACGACAGAGTAGCAGCATTAGGAGCTATCAGAGTGGTTCTGACACCCAAACCAGCTCCTCCTGCGAGTTACAGGCTTGACCCCATAGCATGCAGCCAAACACAATGCCCGGTTTTGATGGCAAAAGAAATCCAGGAGTGAACAATTTGATTAGAGAGAAATCAGGAGCCATGTTTACCTGCAAACTAGTAGTACTTTTGAAACATCTAATTTAAAAGCTGTGCTGAGAGTCTGCATACTAATAACTTCCTCCTGCTCCTTAAGGAAAACGTTTTGTTCTGCGTGTCAAGAAGCTAATTTCTACAATTCAAACATGCAGACATCTGTAGGACGAAGACAGAAAATTGTGTGTGAAGGCAATGATGCCTTCAGTGTGCAAACCAAACATCTGCGTTAGTCAGTGGCAGTTTACTGTCGAAGTTCACCAGCAGGAGACCCCTACAGCACTCTACATCTACTTCCAAGCAGCTAGGGCTACAGGAGGAAATAAGTGCTACTGTTGAGAAGAGTGCATGCAGTTCCATTACAGATGGCAAATAGCCTGAAAACAAGAAAGACGTAGGGAGGGAGGGAGGGAAGGAAG
>VZTT01004625.1:0-21562 GCA_013400855.1 Buphagus erythrorhynchus | reverse complement strand
TCCTGTCAGCCCATTTCTCCAGAGATCTCTCTGAAAAGTTGCACACCCATCTGGTCTGTTAACTACTCCTCCCAATTAATTCTCTCTCAGTGAAGGCATGCCAAGAGTGTTCTGTCCCTTCATCCAGACCATTAAGGTGTTATGGGATATTGATCCCGGGATACTCCACTAGGAATCAGCCTTCAGCTGAGCCTTGTGCTGCTGAAAAAAGCCTTCCAAGCCTGGCAGTTCAGTCAGGTTCCCGCCCACCTCGTTTATCCAGTCTGTACTGCATCGGCTTGTATACGAGGGTGTTATGGGAGACAGTGTCAGAACCCTAGGGAAAGTCAAGATGTGTTTTTGGTGCACTAGCTGATCATTGTGTCGTGGGTGACTGTCATCTCACTCAGGAGTGATTTCCCCATTGTAAATCCATGCTGACCAGTCCCAATCACCTTCCTGCTCTTGGCATGTTTGGACACAGCCTCAAGGACTCTTTGTTCCATCACTTTCCCTGGTGTCAAGGTGAGGCTGACTGACCTGTAGTTCCCAATTCCAGTGCTTGATAACAAACTGGGCTGTGGGAAGGGAGCTCCCCCTGCACTCCCACATGCACAATGCTCATGTAGTTCTGGCCCTGGGCAGGGGCTGTGGTTAGCAGTGAGCTAAGCGTGGCACGAGAGCGCCTCTCATCACCCAGAGCAGTCCCAAAGAGCTCACGCTCCGTTTGCCTGCCGCAGGATGCCAGTGCAGTACGTGCTTGGAGAGTGGGACTTCCAGGACCTGACCCTGAAGATGAGACCCCCAGTGTTTATTCCAAGGCCTGAAACAGAGGTATGAATGTGGGGAATGTGGTGGGGGCGAGCTTGAATGTGTGAGTTACATGACACCATACAATCAGTGTATTGTTGTGAAGGCATCCTGTATGTTGTGAGGCTGCAGTGATGAGGAAATGAGGTCTCTTCTTTTAGAATGGGGGCGAGTCAAAGCTTGTGATCTGTAACTGATGCTGGTAACCTTTGCCTCCTGCCTCAGAGGGAGGGATGTTGCAATCTGATGTATCCCTTAATTACACAGAAATCAATTGCCATTGGTGGAAGGATGTGGCTTTGCTTTCCTTAGTTCTGCTATAGTAAGGACTCCTGAGAAGTTCAAAACATCTGCTGCTATATCCCAGTGGCTTAGTGCATACAGGAATCTAAACATTGTCCAGAGGTTGCCAGCAGAGGTAGCCTAGCTTTCATTTTCAGCACATGGGCCATCCTAGCAAGGAAACTTTGTTTACTAGTCCTCAGGAGGGCTTAGGATTTTCCAGGTGAGTTTCTTGTTTATTTTTATTTTGGATTGGTTTGGGGTTTTTTACCTTCTGAGAATTTGTTTTCTTTTTGAGCCTGTGTTAACTTTGGGAGATGAAGTGGTCTTTTTACCTTGTCCATTTATGAGTCCCAGAAGCTTAAACCTGTTTCAGTCTATTAGTCATTTCTTCAACTGTTTGCCTGTTGTAATGTGCAAAAGTTAAACAAAAATTTAAGGACAAAGACAACCTGTGCTTCTCTTTTGCTGTTTGAGGATAAAGGGTGCTACTGAAATCCATGAGGGGGTTTCAGAGCATTTAGTGGGAATCAGCACAGCTACAACATAGACATCCTCTCCAGTCAGAGAGAGGAGGAATATTTAGAACCAGAGTCTTGGTTTGGTGTGGGGCATCAGCAGCACCTTATTGAGAATCTGCTGAGCCCTAGATCATAGTGCTGGCACTTGTGTCCAGAGAAGTTGGGAGCTCTCTGCCTGGTCTGGGTTTATCACTCTGTGGTGATTGAGTTTGGAGATGGAGCTCCAAGGAATAATTTTGCCACTTGGAGCCAGCGATGGTTGGCTTTGTTATTGTCAACAGTATTTCTGCTCTGGATGATTCAAGAGAGTATTTCCAACCTTCAAGCCCCAATTAGTTCATGGATGCAATGGGAGCATTGAAATCAAGGAGAACTTGTGTGTTCTGCAAGTCAAAATATCTGCTGGTGAGGCTTCCTCTGGAGCTGTGCTCTGGTTGTCCCAATGCAGTGCCAGGCTCAAAACAAAGACCTATTGTGTGGAGTGGAAGCTGGGCTGGCCAATGTTTGAGAATATTGTTAATTGAACCCACATGCCTGATTTTGGTAAAAGCATCTCTGCTGGCCCAAACTGGAGTGCGCTGCTGTTTGAAACCACTTAACATACCCTGGTGCAAAAATGGAATGTAAACAGCTTAACCCAAACCTTGTCTCTGGCAAAACTTTATTGTGTTACTTAAATGTGCTTGTGCCTTCATAGTAAGTTATTACAGAAGACCAGAAGTTTATGATAATGATTCAGGAGTGGAGCTCTGTGGGCAGTGGAGAGTTTGCCTGTGATGTGCTGGGGAGATTCCTGTGACAGGAGAGCCATGGGGACAAAATCCAGCTATTCAGCAGCACCTGGCAGGACACGACTGTAGACTGCTGCTTCCAGGAGCTGTGTCCTGTGTGTAACCTGTGCACAGAGTGGTGTCCAGATCCTTTCCTTCTGCTGGAAGGAAAGGTTGATAATCTCTGACTTTGTGTGATGTGTTTGGGTTGGGCTTTGTCTATGCTTTGTTTCATCAGAGTAATTTTTTGCAGCCTTCACTGGACTTGAAAACTGCAGTGGAAATACCTGCTTTCAGAAACGTTAAAGTTCATTGCATCTTTTGCTTTCCTTTTGTTTAGAATTTGTCTGCAGTGTTCTTAAAACCAGTAGTGCTGAAACTTTTCACTAGGTAATTTCTGCAAAAAATAATTGTTCTTTAGGAAGCAGTTAATCCCAGGTTCAAGTTCATCTGTGACTGCACACATAAGCCACGTGTCTTGTTTTTGGCTGAGAAAATGTGACTCCCTAAATTGACTCATTAGTGCAGATACACAGGCAGCTTCCAAATTTTCTTCCTAATTTTCTGTAAGTAGCTTCTGCAGGTGCTCCTGTGTGTTGATTGGAGTCTGAGAAGAAGGGGAGCCATGTTTATGACACACATGTTGTTCTCTGGTTGCAGCAGAAAGGTTGTGACTTTTGCTCCCAGTGCTTTGGGTAATGGCATGAAATTCAACACAGCATGACCCAAACCATGAGCATTGTTTCAGGCCTGGGGACAGAGACACACGCAGAGACAGAAGCTTCCTTGTCTCCTTCATTCTGTCTTGTGTGAAATTTTCCCCCATGTCCTCTGTTCAGTTCTCTCTGGTAGCCTCTCCTGTTCTCTCCATCTGGGAATATTTTTGCAGCACATGTGGCTTTGTTCTTCTCTTCCATGGGAATCCAGCTGGGGAGGGGACAGGCAGCCAAAAGTAGGGAAAGAGCAGCTCCTGTTCAAGCTCTGGCCTGCTGGGAAGAAAGCTTTGGACTGGCTGCTGCAAGTGCTGAGTGGGTTTGTGAGGGCCTTTGGAACTCAGCATCCTCCCAGCTTCCCTCCTGTGGCACCAGAGCCAGGCTTCTGCACTGGGGAATGTTTGGACCAAAGTTACGGGGTGTGCACAATGAATTATCTTTGTTAGATGATTGTTGTGATGTCAAGGCATTCCTGTCTCAACACTGCTCCCTCACTATTAAATGGAGAAGAAAGATCTTTTCCCAAAGCAAGTACTTTGTTGAACTTGTAAAATTTTAGAAGGCTCTGCTTTAGGAGAAATAGGACGACGAGGAGGAGAATTCAGCCAGCCATGGATATGTCATTCCTTTTTTTGTCCGGGTAACTGCAGGCTCTCTGATCCTCACCATGGCTTTCTTGGGGACTGTTTTGGCTTGGGCTGTGGGATACCCGCCTGGTACCCGCAGAGGGCGCTGCAGGCTCACAGAGTTCCTGCCGTTCGATTTCCTGTCTCTTATCCCAGGATGTGTGATGCTTCTCAGAAGGCTTAATTGTTCAGTAGAAACAAAAATGGCCATCTTTGTGCCTCCTATAGCAGATGATGGGAGCAAAATGACGAGAGAAAAGGTGTGTGTGGAAGGGTCCCTTCTTCTCTTGACAGTCAGCAGTTAAGAACTGTTCTTAGCCAGAGCTGGATTTGGGGCCCTCCTGCTTCATAATTGCAAATGGATCTGACCCCCACTGGTTGGTTTAATCCTCTTTGGAGTCTGTCTGTGTCTAACCTCCCTGGCCTCATGTGACAGCAAATCTTGTATTACAGGTGGGAAAAGTGTATTCTTCGCTTCCAGTGCTGCCTGCTCATTTAAGCATAGAGGAAAACCTTTAGTTTTTACTATATAATACTTAAATCATTCACTGCAGTGTTTGTAGTTTTTAGTTATGTCTCTCTCTATTATTTTTCCACCTGTGACTTTTAAGCTTTTTTGCTTGTTTCCCAAAATAGGTTGTTTCTTTCCCATGATAACATTCTTGAAACATGAAGTCAATGCTGTTTACTTGTACCTGGCATTTGTTGTGTGGGGTGTTCTGTGAAAGCACTTGAGTCAAATATTGGCTCACAGAAACCTTTAGTGAAGATTAATTTCTAGATAAACCTAATCATTAGCTTTTCAAGAAGGTCCAGCACACAGAGAAGGGAGAATTTTCCCTTCGTGATCTGTGTATACAAATAAACAGATTGCAGGGTGGGCTCTTTCTCTCTCCAGTGTTTTATGTCAAAGCAGTGACATATCTTCTGTTCCAATCAGTGCTGAAAAGGAATCCTTTGATGCAGAAATGTCCTTTCATTTCCCTAATTTCTTCACCACAGATGGATACTTCTTGGAAAGGTCTAAAGGTCATACTGAGAGAATACAGCCATTAATCAAGAGTCAGAAGATTGGCGTTTTTTCATAGTTTTGCCTCTGAGCAGTTGTCTCTTCAAGGGAAGGCTGCTTCCCATTTCTGTGTAAAGGGCTTCCCAGTCTGAGAAATGAGAAGGTTAGTAGTGCCCATGGCTTAAGGTCCTTTCTTGAAATATGTGTAGACTTGTATAAGGCATATTAAACATAAATGTAGTAGAGCATTATTTAATAAATCAAAAATTATCTGCTCTCTGTCAAAATAGAGCTGTAAGCAAATGTGCTAAAGATGGAGCATTGCAGTTGTGGCCTGGCCTCACAGATCAGATTTTGCCCATATGACAGGCAGCACTTCATCAGTGTGTTGGAGAACAGTATTTTCTGCAGGTGGGCTGTGGCACAGAGGCTGGGAAATGGAAATCACAAGGGGAGCCTGTTGTTGCTGCAGAACAATTGGAATTGCCCTTTGAGCTAGACACAAGTGTTTAATAGGATCATATAGAGGGAAACAAATAGAGCAGCCTGTGCCTTGTGGCTGAGGCAGTTGTGCTGCCAGAAGGGCTTGGAGAAAGATTTGGGATCCCCAGTATCTTGTGGCTGAGGCAGTTGTGCTGCCAGAAGGGCTTGGAGAAAGATTTGGGATCCCCAGTATCTTGTGGCTGAGGCAGTTGTGCTGCCAGAAGGGCTTGGAGAAAGATTTGGGATCTCCAGTATCTTAGGGATATTGGTTGACCAGGAGCACCCACTTTTTGCTGCCCAGTGGGCTGATGGGATCCTTGCATGTAGGACAGGGGAGTGCCATGTGCATGTAGCAGCATTAAATAATGAGTATTGCAGTAGTGGAATAGCTGCAGAACTATCATGTCCAGTTATATTAATGACTACTTGAGGAGAAAGTGGAAAATTGGATTTGGAGAAAAAACAGTACGTGGATTAATAGGTTGAAAAAGTCTGCCTTGTTGTTGAAGACCATCTAGCTCATCAAAGATAAGCTTAGGGGTAAATTATCTGGCATAGACAGCAGAAATTTGAAAACTGAAGTCTCTCTGGTTTCACAGACAAGTATATAATAAGCACTATAAATACAGAAGAAAAGGTGTACATCTCAGCAGACAGTGTAATTAAATGCTGAAATAGCGTAGCAAGAGTCTATTGCTGGCTACTTGAAAATCAGGACAGAATGTTTTCCCCTGACAGATTTATTCTTGTTCAGAAGAAAATGATGGAAGAAACAGGGTTGTTCCTGGCTGACTGGCCAAGATGAACTGTGGTGGTAGTTTCTGCTGGCTTCCTATGCAAGAAAACAAGACTCTGCTAGTGCAGAGAATTATTTCCAAGTTGATTTTCAGGACAGACTGAAAAATGGAAATTTAAAGCTAAAAGTTGTGCTGAAGGCAGGGAAAGAAGCAGCTGTTCTTTTAAGTCGTGTACAAACCTGACCCCCAGGTTAACTTATATAGACTTTTCAAATATAAGAAATACAAGATTTTTCTGTTGTTAATGCCTGTATTTTTGGGGGGGTTTAATCTCTCTGTTGTGATTGAAAGAACCTCCTGTTTCCATGCATTTCTGCTGAGTCCTGTAGCTCATCAGCAGTGAAAGCAGGATGTAGGACTAGAACTGGAGAAAAACAAGCTCTAAAATGTCTGTGACAGATGGAACTCAAGGAGATTCCCACATGAAGGGGGAAAAAATCCATTTCCTCCCTCAAACTCTTTTCAAACATCCAAGTAACTAGAGCTAGGGATTAGCAAGCTAGACTAGTGCATCTGTCCAGATGCTGTGTCTGGCAGTGGTCAATACCTGTATCTGCAGAGAAAGAAAATACCTTTCTTCTGGAGAGGTGTGCCTGGCTTGAGCTCTGTGCGGGACACCTGAGGTATGGCCAGGGTACAGTGACTTGGATCCACTCTTGCCCCTCAGGCACGGCTAAATTTAGATGTAAGAGCTGTGCTAATTTCTCTTGGGCATGAGCACATATGGGTTGCTGCCAGTTGGTAAAGTCATTTCTAGGTGCTGTCACTGCCTCTGCTCCAACAGATGAAGCAGCACGTGGCATATGCCCTGACATCAGGAGCTGCTGCTGTGTGACCAAAGCCAAACCCCTTCCTCAGTGCTAGCTATGCTTGGACATGCTTGTGTGTCATTGCTAATGCCTAAAGCCACCTTTTGTTTCAGGATCAGTGGCTCTTCTGGAGTTACTCAGGTGCTCAATTCCCATATATTTACAGTGGGAGTTCCATGGGTTTGATCCCCACATGGGCCATTTGTTTAAGAGCTGGACTCAATGATCCATGTGGATCCCTTCCAGCTCAGAATATTCTGTGATTTTTCTCTTTCCTACTATGCTGCCAGGCAGAAGAGCCCAGGACAAACCCCTGCCTGCCCATGAAGCATTGGGCTCGTTTGGTAGCTTGATTTTGGAAGTGGGATATGTGGCAGGGATCTTCTAGGGCCATTGCCATGGAGTTGGGTTTCCAGTTTGGCTTTCTGGTGTTTGTCATGCGCTGATTGGCAGCCAAGTGGGCAAACAGGACGGGAGAGGTGATTGGGTTAATATCAGATCAGGTTCTATGAAAGGTCCTGGATTCTGAGAACAGAAGTTTTTGGAAAGCATACAAATAAGTCAAACATTCCCAAGAAGTGTGTGAGAGCAGAGAGAAGGTTACCAGGGTTTTCCTGGGTTTTTATGCTTTCCTTCTCCAATTGACTGACCTGGGAATTTAAAGTCTCCTGCCACCATGGCTCTTACTCCTGGAACCTTGCCTTCCCTGCTTTCCCCCTGGGNTTGAGCCTAGGGTTCTCTGCTGCCTCCTCGGGGCTGGAACCCAGCTGAGCTGTGCTGGTTCTGTCTGGGCTGCAGCTGTGCAGCCTCTGTGGTTTGGGTGCTGGCAGCCCCTGGCCTCGCACTGCTGTGTGCAGCTGCCGTTCCAAGAAATGCAGTGAACCAGAGCCCCGGCCACAGGGCAGAGGTGACAGTAAGAGCCTGTGACAACAGACAGGGTGCTGGGGGGCCTTGGGCAACCACACTTGTGGGTGGGAGGGTGAGGCAGAGGCTCAGAGGAAGCTGGAGATGTTCACAAAGTTTTGCATTTGTTGCACTCAGAGAAGATGAGGGGAGGGGGTGGAACCCAAATAAATGACAGTGTGAACTTAGGGTGAGTCTGGCAGTGAAGCAAGATTTCCTGGAATCACAAGGTGAGAACAGCCTGTGAGTGGTTTGGCTGAGAGACAAAAGCTTGAGAGCCTCTTGAGTGCTGGAAGTTAGATAGCATGAGAAGCAAATATTTGTGTCCCCTGTACATGTAAGCACAAGGTAATAACAGAATGACAGAACAGTTGGGGTTGGAAGGGACCTTTGCAGATCATCCAGTCCAACCCCCATGCTAAGGCAGGGTAACCTGGAGCAGATGACACGGGAATGTGTCCAGGTAGGGTTGGAATATCTCCAGGTGGGGAGACTTCATGGCCTCCCTGGGCAGCTGTTCCAGTGCTCTGTACCATCAGTGTAAAGAAGTTTTTCCTCACGTTGAGGTGAAACTTCTACATAAGATTTGTTTCAAGGAGAAGCAGGGGCTACTGAATCCACTTTTCCAGTGACTTCTGTCTCTTCCTCCTGCTTGTTTGAGCATCTCTGCTCACCTGTCTATGGAATGAAATGTGCAGTCTGTCCTTGCATGCATTTGTCAACAGCTCCATCATGGGGCTGCCCAAACCGTGTAGGGGACCTTCCTTCCCTTCCACCTTGCTGCCATTGCTAGCAAAAGTGGGCAGAAAATTTTAGATTCTTTCTGGTTCTGTCTGTTTGCCATTCAGTCCCTTCACTCCTTCCAAAACTTTTGCTGCAGGAAGGAGCTTCTTGCTCAGAGTAGAGGAGAAAAATTCTTCCAAATGTCCTACTTCCCCATTCTGACACAATTATTACACTGATACCTGGTGTGTACACCAGGCTCCAGGATGAAAGTAGTTCTGCCAGTACCTGTAGCACTGGTTCGCAGAATTTTTTTGTTGTAGATTGGGTTGTAACTGACAATAATGACTCATACCGTAAGCAATAATTTGAATGTTAATAACTCCACAATTGAGAATTCATTCTACCCAGTGATTGGCATGCTGTGGGCAAATATGGAATTAGGTCATAAAGTGCTTTCTTTTATTTCCCAGTGGAATTTTTGTAATTTCATATCTCAGACTTCAAAGCTGGTGATCAAACTGATGATTAAAATGACTTTTGGCAATGTTGGCATTGTATTAGCAGGAGTTTGTGCTCTGAATCTGTTCAGTCTGAGAAGGCATGGGGTATCCTACCCAGTAAAGACCCCAGCTTTTGGCCAGTTGTGGTTGTCCCAGTCTTAGTTTCTCTGTGCCAGTCCCAGGCACCTCTTTTTAACAGCATTGGCCTCTGTTGCTTTTCCCCAGCTATGGCTCCAGTTGGATTCTTGTGTAAAGGCTGGGAATGTCTGACTTGCAGGATATTTTGTAGTCTTTGTATGAACACTCTAATACTCAGCCAGAAATACTTCATCTCCCAAGATGAGATTTGAAAGGGGCTCTGCTGTGTTCTGCAAAGTGCTGTAATTTATCAATTTCCAGTGGTGATATTTTGGAGGTGATGGTGTGATTGAAGAAGCACGGATCATTTGCTAGAAGATGAAAAATACTGAGCAAAATCTCACTAATATGGTTGCAAAACAATTTTCGATAATTTAACCATTCCTGAAACCTAGTAGGAGTGGGGTAACTGGACATACTCTGTGTCATGGTTGCTGGATTTTCCTGATTGTTTGCCAGTTAGAATACATCTTCTTCTTTGCTTGTGAAGCAGGTTGAAAATAATTATTCAACCTTTTACTGTAGTGAGGTACTAATGTCTGGAAAATGATGCCATTCCTTTAGGTTGTCTCATTATTTTTTATGTCTTTTACTTTTGTACTGTTATAGTAAATGTGTATTATGAGAAAACCAGCCTTTGCCTCAGTAAGAATTGTAATGAAATAACCAAGACAATGAGGTAAGGCCATCGGAAAGCAGGATAAAAGCCTAAGTAATAACAACATCCCATTTTATTTGTATTTTATGTGGTAAAACCTGAAATCGGTCATGTTCAAATAGGGGCTTTGGCAAGCACACTAAAATGCTTTCACTGTGGAATGTGTAAAGTAGGCATTCCATTAAAACCCATCAAGCTTGAAATTACTAATGATAAACCTTAAGGAAGTTAATAAATGGTTAGAATAGTTCTAGTGTATGGAAGTCGCATTTGGACATTTGTAATCAGTAACTTGTGCTACTCTGGGAACAGATGGTTCTGAGTTACTGTGGAGATTTCCAGGAAATGTTTGTAAGTGTCCAGAAATGGCTGGTATTTAAAGAAGTGATTTAATAGCCAAGCAGAATTTTTTGTGTGCCTTCTCTGTGGTCTTGGAATCCTCAGCACCTCACCTGCTTGGCCAAAGCAGCTGTGGCTGCATTCTCTGGCAGCCTGCAGTGCCCGAGTGTTTTCAGGCTGATTCCTTTGGAGCTGTCTGAATGGCCAAAGCCACTTCTCACAGAAGTGGGTAGATCAGGTATTTCTTCTTCCCTTTTGCTGTCTGAGTCCTGTAATAGTTTCCTCCAGGTTGAGAGCCTGTGAGACTGTTTTCATCCATAATTGTCTAGGAAAGGAACCCCAGAGCAGCAGTGAGGAATCAGTGATTTTGAAGGCTGTTAACAAAACTCCCATATGAGGGTAATGCCAGTAATGACACGGTGACCAGGGCAGGGCATTTGTGATGTGGCTGCTCATCCCTGGCTGAGTATATTTAGATATCAGTCCCCAAACTTGCCTGCTCTAGGGATGGTTCATTGAAGATCATCTACCTGAACATTTCATTTTTATACCTGTCTGCATCTCCCTTCCCACTTACTGCACATGTGGAGTGGCCTGCTATGAAGGATGACCAGCAGCTATGAATCTCTTCAGAAATACTGCAGCTTTGCACAAGGTATCTCTTATGCTGCACCCCAGTTAGGGTGAGAGATCCAAGGAAAGGCTTCTGCCCTTATGCACAAGCCTATCCAATTCAGGTTCCTGACAAAAGCCATTGTAAAGTAAAACAGAAGCTGATCTGCCTGCCAGGACTTGTTACTTTTAAATATTCCAGCTTATGCCAGTTATTTTTTGTAAATTTTGTTAAACTTTCTGGATTTACAGGAGAGATCCAAGAGCAGCCCTCTCAAGTGGAGAACCCTAGCCATGTTGGGAACACCTAGGGCAGGAAGGCCTGTGTGTGCTGTTGTGCCCTGAAAGCACAAAGATGGGAGGGAGCTGAGAGCACCTGCTTGAGCTGTTGATGTACTCAAGGTGTTCATAAGGTTTCCATCTTACAGTTTTCTCCAGTGAATAACAAAGGAATTTCATGCTGCAGTCAGAGGGAGGCACATCTGTGCTTTCTCTTATATCTCATTTTTACAAACCTTAGAAATCTTTGAGACCTCTCCTGCTGTGTTGGATTTTATGTAGCATGGAAAAGGGATTTAAAAAAGAGTGACATGAGGGAGGAGGCAGAAATGACAGAACTACATACAGATCCAGGAGCATGGCTGAAAATCTTTTCCATGTGACCTTATAGCAACAGTATGTAGTAGGAGTCCACAATCTGAAATCCATGCAGGGACCTGCTTATTTGGATCATTTAGTAACTCATTGCCTTGACTTTTCATCTGCAGGTTGGATTACTGGTTTAGATGCTATTAGGAACTGTGCAACTGCCTCCTGGTCACCTACTGTATTGAGATTGTGTAGAAATCTTGAGTTTTGAAGCTTACAAATTCTGAAAGCCAAAATTTTGGTGTAAATGGTGTTGCAGAAAATAATGTGCTCCAGATGTCTGGTTATTGTTTTTCCTAACAGTGCTAGAAGATTTCAGAGGATCTGTGGGAGATTGTATCCTGAGGATTTGGTTACTAATCAAAGCACCCTGTGGGGCAGATGGAGCTGAAGTGACTTCTGGCATGTCAGTTCCATTACTACCATCTGTGTTTTTAAAATTAGCAACAAAAATACATTTCATTGGGAACAGAGTCAAGAAATTTAAACTTCAGTCCTCAGATCACAAAGGTGTGAGTCAAAACAGCTCCCTTAGTAATTGTGTTTGTTTGTTTTCTTAGGATCTTGTCTCTTTAGTTGTGGAGGAAGAATTTCAGAAATGTGAGGATTCAGCCCTCTGTTTCCCAGTTGGTGTTCCTCATCCTGTGATCCTGGAAATTGGTTGTGGCTCTGGAGCAATTGCTCTGAGTCTGCTCTGTAAACTGCCACAGGTGAGCTCCCTTTACTACTCCTAGTGCAATAGATGCCTGTGTTAGAGGACAGTCCTACTCTGCTCACCTTCACTGAAATGTCACAAACTTCTCTGATGGAACTTTGGCAGCTCAGGTGTCTGACAGGCTCTGTAAGTTCCTAATAGGTAGAGGAGGGATATTTGGGAATTGCTCCCCCTCCCCATCTGTCTGCAGGAATAGCAGAGAATGAAAGTAGTGAATGTGCTCATTCTTGAGCAGCTGCAGCTCACTAATAATCACCTTACCTTGAAGCACTGATGGGTGTTGGTTTAAGATAGTAACCTGGGCTGAGGACAGGAGGGACTGAGGCAACTCTATTAGTTGAATTTATGGGGCAGTCATCTCTAAAAACCACCTTGCTGTGAACCAAAAGTGTTGTCTCTAGGAAACTGAACACTAAATTATATAGGAAAGGGATTACCGTAGCAGTGTCTGTACTTGGGATCAATAAGACAAGCAAATCTCACTGCCACAGCTGACAAACCATGTTTTTGTAGTCTTTTGATCCCTAGTAACAGCCCACAGCTTCTGAGCAGAGTCAAAAGAGCAGGAAGGGGACTGAGATCTGGATGAGCAAAACCCTTCTTGCCCCTGATTCTTGTGGCATGTAACATGTTTATGGAGATACTCTTGGTCAAGAAAATGAGAAATGAATCCAAGATCTCATTGCATGTGGTCAAGGGAAGAGTATTCACTCTCCTCAGAACTGCAGACCAGGCAGTTCTTTCTCAGGAATGAGAATTGCTGTGGCCAGCCCCTCCTCTTGTAGAAGTACAAGCCCTGCTGTGTAAGAATTAGAGGTTGATGCCTCTAATGGAAGGGGTGTTCCTCTTCCCAGTGTCCTGAGAAGGTTAATATTAGAGCTTCATGACTTCATAGTATAATTGCTCTGATTTCCTGAGCTGGGAGAAGAGCTTTATGCTTTTTTCCTTGCTTGTTAGTTTAAAGAGCTGTGTCAGTCTATCTCTGTAATGCATAACAGTCCTTTCCCAGCCCAAACTGCTGTGCCCACAGAAATAAGGAGCCTTGACTGATTAGAATTAGTGGTAGCCACACTGACACCTAAGTGGAATTACACTCTGGATAATCTCTTTAGTGTTTGAGGCAGAATTTGGCACTAAGGTACTGAGAAACCAGCAGCAACTTTTCATTTATGGTCTCAGCTGTGTCCTTCACCTTAAGGGTGAGCTTCATGTATGTGGGTGCTGGCCTGGGACCATGAAATAAATTCCCTTAGGAATGATGGCAAATCACACCATCATCCCCAAATGCAAAGCTGTTCCTTCAAGCATGTGTCCTCTGTGTAAATCCTTACCATCCTGTGTGCTTAAAAAAACATTAAGCAAAACAAAACCAAGTTAGGCCTTTGCCTGTGGTTTTCCCAAGGTGGAATTGAAGGTCAAGCAAATCTCTCTTTGTGGAGCCCTGTCTTTTACCATTATGCTGAAGAGCTCTCAAATGCTTGACACACAGTCAAGTACATGCAGTCAATACAGGCAGTGAATCTGGTCTAAGGACTGCAGTGGAGTAACTGGGTAAAAGGTGTCTGCATAACAGATGGAAAATGCCAGAATCTGTGTTCAGGTGGTTGTGTCAGTGTCAGGAGGGATCCTGTCTGTGCTAGGGAGGATAAATCCAACAACATGACCTTCCTGCAGTCTGTGCTTAGCCCAGACTAGCCAGTGTTAAGTCTCACCCTGCCAGGAGCAGGGAGGGATCAGGTGAGGTGAGTCACCGTGGCTCTGTTGTTTGTTCTGGTGGGCTGCTGGCTGTGCTGCAGAGAGCCTTCAGTCACCTTAGTGCCTTGCACACATCACTCGTGATCCCAGCTATGCCCTGCATGCATTCCTCAGGAGCTGTTCCTTTCAGGAGCCAAGAGTGAGCAGTCTCTTGTCAGTTTTGATCTTGCATGTTTGGCAGAGCATGTCTGCTCAGGAATCTTGATGTTACAACACCTGCTTAGTGGGGTTTGTTGTTGTTTTCTGTTCCAGAGCAGAGTTATAGCCATGGATAAAGAGGAGGCTGCCGTGGATCTCACAAGAGAGAATGCACATAGGTACAAGGCCACATATTACTCATTTTTTTGTAAATTGTTGCTTGAGAAAAACCAAGAGTCCTCAATACTTGTACGTGTGGTTCATGTTTATCACCACTGGAAACCAGAAAATGTTTAGTTGTTGAGCTTCTTAAGTGTGTAACAGTTCAGAAAAAAAGCAGCTTATGTTTACCAGAGCGTATTTCTTTGGCATGTGAATGTACTTTGCAAAGACAACAGCCTGAATAAAACAGTGGTACTCACATGCTGTTTGTCAAGGGTTTTCAAAGTGTTTTTTGGTAACTACTCTTACCCCTACCTGTGAACTCAGGAAGCTCAGGACTGAAGTAGGAATGTCTGTGTCACTTAGGAGGTTAAGGACAAGTGTATCCTGAGCCCTTCTCTCTCTGGCTCCCTCGAACATTATAGTTGGGCTTGTTTCTGTCCTTGCTCCTCCAGAAATGCTTGCACAGTCAGGTAGGACTTTTCCTCTGATGTGCTGTGTGGTATCCCTCAGCATCCTCCCTGCAGTCTTGGTTTGGTGGGAATGGTGCTGCTGGATCCTGTGCAGTTCATCTTTTGCTGTGGCAGGATGGATGTTCAGAGTTGCTGGCTCAAACACCTTGTCAGAGAGATGTCTGTCAGGTTGTTGCCCACTTCCTCAGCTGGTTCTTCTGTCAGGCTGTTCTGGACTGTCACTACCACAGGGAAGCCCAGAGCTGGAATCCCAGTATGCTTCTGAGTCTCTGTAGGCTTTGTCAAATGAGCTCCAGATGGCATTCATGTCCTCAGTAACTGCTGAGCTCTGGGCATTAATTAGAGCCATCTCAGAAAGAATTCATGTTGCTATTTCTCATGGAGTCACAGTACAGCTGTGAGTCTCAAGAGGTACTCTTTAACTGGGATTTCTGTCTACAGGCCCACATACCCCTCTTTTTCCAAGCTGCTGCCAGCACTGGGGGGACTGCTTCTGGTGCTGGCTGCACTAGGCTGCATTTCTTCACTTCTTGCAAGTCCCAGCTTCTGTGTGAGTGTGAAGAGCTGATAGGAACAAGCCCTTCCCAAACTGGTCACCTCACTGTTACCCTTTGCCTCCTAGCCCAGTTACAGGGAATGGGGAGCACAGGTTTCCTCCTAATGTGTCAGTGTCAAACCAAATTCTGTTGCAGTTTTTCATAGATACAATAAAAGCTGGCCAGATCTTCGTCTCATTGATAAACTATAATTCTGGCCTCTGGGGAAAATTGTCTTGCTTATTAACATTACTTGTTGGCTCAAGAGTGGATGAGGGAGTATAAATACCATGTCAGAGAGCTTCATATTTCTCCATGGATATTTTCATTGCATCTCTGTGATCTTGTCCCTGGCATGGTGCCCTGTAGCTCCTGGGAGAGAAGCCAGCAGGATAAGCTGTGTAACTGCTTGACTGATCCCAGCTTAGATCCTGCCTGCTTTCCATAGCTCCCTTATCCTAGCTGTGTTCTCTAGATGCTTAGATGAGTCTTACTGGATCAATCCCAGTACCAGATCCATCTGGGCTACATGGCACATAGTGCAGGAATCCTTCCCTTCCCTTTCCTGTCCCGATAGGGCAGGACCACAGGCCCTCAGCAAAGGGAGTAGAACTTGGGTGTAAGGCCACTGTGGTGGGAGGAGAGAATATGCTGGGAAGATCTTGGCAGTTAATATATGTGTATCAGATAAGAGGTGCAATATTTAATGATCTGTTTGTAGAATGTAGAATGTACTGTTCATGAACACAAATATACCTCCTAATCTTTCTTCTTGCTCTTGTTGCATTTGGAATTTTACAGGCTGCAACTCCAAGAAAGGATTCACATCATCCACCAAGATGTTTCACACAGTAACTCTTTTCACTGTTATAATCCCCTTTTTCCCTTTTTGTCTTTGATGGGTGGAGGGAGGCATGAGAGACAGCCAAGGGACCGTTCTGGGATGCAGGCAGCAGAAGAATGTTGAAGTTAATAGAGAAAAAGATCAGTAAGAAGTGAGCCAGTGAAGCTTTTCCCTGCAGAGATTTCCAGGGCAGATGATCAGCTGGCAGAAGTCTCTGATTATATCAGAAAGTGAATTGTTCCTCGGTTTAGGTGTCCCAAGGTTGTGTCTGAGCTGGGAGTCCAGGTGCTCTTTTTACTGTTGCTGGGGAGAGGCAAATACATAAGGAGTGTAATTCATTCCATGCTAGCATGGAGGTATTAGATAAACATGTACATGCCTGTCTCTCCATTGATGTTAGAGGGAGCCCATATATTTGGCTTGGATTAAATGCCCCACCTTATTTACCTGAGATTAGGTTATTTGAACCAGGAAAGGATGCTTTTCTTCACCAGAGCCAGCTGAAACCAGTTAAAACTAACATTTGATGGGGCCTATCCAGTTAGGTTGATAGTGCTTGGCTGTTTGTTAGCAGCTGTGGAGCCAGGAGCTGCAGCACTGTGGTTCATTAGTACACCTTTCTGACACTTGTTTTTGGCACTCTGCTACCTCTTGGAGCTGAAAGCCCTGTGCCAAGAGGCTGCCTGAGGACAGTGCCACACTCAGGTGGTTCCACGAGGGGTGAGTCAGGGCTGGCCTGTGTCAAACAGCAGCAGGAGTGTAGGGAGCTGCTCCTGGTTTGCAGAAGAGCAGCCTATTGTTGGTTTTGCTTAGGGGCCCTGGCTCTGCAGCTCATTGGAGGTCCTGCTTTAGCTCTGTAAGAATCTGGACAGCCAGTCTGAGCTCCCACTTAGGCCTTCGTGGGCTCTCTGAGTTCTGGTTGTTGCTTTAGATCCAGGTGGACACAGAGCTCCAGGGCATCAAGCTCCTGTGCTTTTTAACATGTTTTGTTAAGCAGAGGGGTTTCTTGATATGAAAAAAAATGATACTTTATCTGTGCTTTCCTTTGTATCACTGTTGCACTCCTGGGACAGGGATCAAGGCATGCTATTGCAGAAAGAAATGGGATAAAATTTTATCATCACTAAGCGGAGCCAAACATGTTTACATGTACCCAGAAACAATTTCCTGGGGAGGGTCTTGACAGTGAGCTTATAGAGAAGATGCTGGGGTTGAGAGCTTCTTGTGATTCTTTTTCTTTTCCAGGTTCTGCAAAACAGCTGCTGCTCTGGGGCCCCATAGATGTCATAGTCAGTAACCCCCCATATATTTTCCATGAAGACATGGCTTCCTTGGATGCAGAAATCCTCCGGTAATCCTCTCCTGTTCCTTGAAGCAAGATTTTCTGTCTGCTTCCTTGTACTACACACAATTGCACACAAAATATGCAAATGTAATATACACATGTAAAATATAGGTGTGTTTATTTGGGGTTTAATAATACAGGCTTGCTTTGATACTGCTTACAGGCATGCAGCAGCATGGAAGTGTTGTAAAGATTTATTAAAATGGAAAAAGCACACGGTTTGAAATTAGCAAGTTCCCAATCCAAAACTGATTGTCATGCATGTGAGGAGAAAGTCCTGCCCCCACCTCTGTATGAGATGTGCACCAGAGGAGGTTCTGACAGCTGAACTTTCTTCATCCCAGCTGGCTCTGCTGGGTTAGCCACAGCCTGAGCTGGTGTTTGGCAGGGATCAGTCAAGGCCTTGCTGTACAACACCCTCACTCTCTGGCCAGCTCAGAGAGAACAGATGTATATGTTGGAACTGTGAGATCCCAGCTACAGCTGGCACCTAATTTTCAGAAAAACTTCAAGGGATGTTTTCTGCTTGTGCTAAATGTGAGGTTTCTCAACCCAGTGGTAGCTGCCTTCTCCCTCCCTGTATTTCCCATAAAAAGGAGTGAGTGCTGTCACCTGCTCTAGGAGCACTGGAGTTCAGGTGTGTCAGGTGCACCTTTGTTGGTGGGGTGATGCATTCTCAAGGCCCACAGGAATTGCTGTCAAATGTCTTTTTCTTCCCACACTCCAGCTATGAGGACCTTGATGCCCTGGATGGGGGAGATGATGGCATGAGAGTCATCAAAACAATTCTGGCTTTGGCTCCTTCTCTTCTGAAGGCTTCTGGGTAAGCACTGTCCTCTTTTGAATTTCATGTCTTTTACCCATCCACATCTGTAAATTCTGTATTTCCCTGTATGAAAACAAAGCAGAGGGAAAATAGCTGCCAATTTGTCCCCTCATTGCCCTAGTTGATAATAGCAGTTTTTAAAATGTCATGTGTGTAAGCAAAATTAGCTTGCAATTGGTTAATAAAGTGGTATGAGCCCTTTCCTTGGCTGTTGGTGGTGTTTCCTGGTTATTAGTGGAGTGAAAGTCTTTGAAGGTTAAAGCGGTAGCAAAAGGAACATGGAAAAGAGTAGCCAAGAAAGAGAGTGCAGAAAGCAGAGGAGCTTTCTGAGGTGAGTAACTCATGGAAGCAGAAGCAATGGAGGACTCTGAGTGAATGTAGATCTCCACTTCCCTCCCACCCTTTCATTAGGGGAAACTTTTTTTGTTGTACTGAATATCCCTGGAGAAAGATCAGTCAGGCATAGTTTCTTAAATGTTAAATTTTATCCATGGTTAATATTCAAGACTGACTGTTCCTATTCTCTGTCATGTGGGATCCATTTTGAAGATCAATGTGCTGATACCCAGAAGTCTGAGTGTATTGTTCATGTGCCAGGGCATTCACACATCCTGTTGAATATTCCTAACATTTGGCCATCATGAAGAGGTCGTTGAAATTCTGCTGTTTTGAGAAGAAGAATGGGAATATTGAGAGGCATAGTGCATGCAGAATTCATTTCTCATGTTTTGCATGACCACAAGAGCAGAAGGTGCTCCTCAGAATTTCCCGGTATTAGAGACTGGTCCTGTGGGGTTGCTTGTTAAGATTATTTATTTTCCTTCTCTTTTTGCTTGTTTAATAAGGTGGAGCCCCCATTGAGGAGTGGAAGTTTTTTAAGGTCAGAAATGAGATCCACACCCAGCTTGTACTTAGCCGGGTGAATTTATAAGGAGTATTCAGTGTGGGATGTTTTAAGAGTTCTCAGGAGAGCATTAGATGGGGTTTGGCCTCTGTCCTTTGCCTGTTAAACATGTCTTGCTGTGCCCCAGGCCATAACTAGCTCCATCACTCCCCGTGCCTGTGAGCTGGGGTGGTTCTGCTTTGTCACAGGAGGGGACATGGGGAATGAGCCAGTGTCATAAAGCCTGGCAGAGATGGAAATAGCCCTGCAGTGTCCAGGCCTGGTCCTGGTGCCCTAACTGAGGTTATTTGATCAGTTCTGTGTAGGCCTGAATGCTGGTGTTGTTTTCATAACTGATTTATGGAGACATTTACTGTGGAAGAATGTGTGTTCTGACTTGTACTTCATGTCTCTCACTGCTTATACACAGAGGGACTTCAGACTGCTAGGCCAGTGCTCAGTGTTCCTGCAGCATAAAAATTGCCTTCTGCCCTTAAATCTTTGGGGGTTTCAGAAACACACTGCTGGTGGTATCTCTGGGTGAGCTTCAGAAGGGCTTGCTACATCTCAATACAAGGCTTTAACTGCTCACACAGAGTGCATGAGAATTCCCCTAGGATCAGCACTTTCTGCCCTGAAGGAGGCAGCTGGGATCTGTGTCTTATGTGGACAGCTATGATCTGGTTTAGGGTTGTTGGATTGCATTGTGTTTACTGACCTTTTAATTTCCTGCACTGGCCAGAGTCATACAGAAAGAAAGATCTTAATTTTTATCAGTTTAGCAAGCTAAATGTGCATCTCCCCAGTTCTACTCCCAAATGTGTCTTTTCAGGAGTGTGTTTCTGGAAGTTGATCCCAGGCATCCAAATATGGTGGAGCACTGGCTACAGGTACACCCAGACTTACAGCTCACGCTCCGTGCCACTCACAAGGACTTTTGTGGCAAGTAAGTCTTTTTTTGCCTTTGCATTTTTGAGGTTTTGTGTTCTTTGTAGAATATGTCCCTGCATCTTTATGTATTGAGTGAACTCAGAGTAGATTCACAGCTGAAGCTAAAACAGGGGCTCCCTGGTAGTATCTCAGCCTTCTGATATCCTGAGACAGCCTGGCAAGTGTCAGAATCAGAAATTCTGACACAGGTAAGCATTTCTGATGGGGTGACTGGCTCTGGTGGGGTTATTGCCATTGAAAAATTACTGCTTTTATAGGATGGAGGTAGAGGCACGTTCGTCCCTAGTGAGACTTAAAGCTCTGGTGTTTCTTTTTCCCACAGGCCTAGGTTTCTGCACATCCAGAAACAAAACAGCTGACAGCTGTGTCAGACATAACTCCTTTCAGGATGCTTTTTGTTCTTGAGCCCAGCTGAACAGCTTGTTGAAAACTTCTGCATCGTGAAAGGAATCTCCATTCCCCAGAGTGTTGGACTCTCCGTGCAGTGACAGACCCCTCATTTCCTGACACAGACCTCATCCAGAGATGCAGAAATTCAGCTGAGCATGTGGAAGTGTTTCACCTTCCTCAGGGAACTGCATGAAACATTTTAGTCTGCTCTGCTAAAGTGACTGAATCATCTCAGGACCCAAGACAGAAGAGTTCACGGCTCCAGATTAAAAATACAACTTCTCAAAGTGCCAAATCACCCATTTGGCCTAGAAAAAAATTAATTATATTTTTTTAAGTTGGCCTTGAGATACATTTATATAGAATGTGACCAGATGGGATGATTAGCCCAAACCCTGGCTTATACATGGATTTGCAGGTATAACAGGACATAACTGTTGTGCACATTTCAAATGCAGTTGTGTTCCAGGATCCTGATGCTTTAATAGCAAATCACCCTTTGTTTCCCACTCCTGCTGAGTGATTGTCCCTGAAGGATCAGTGCACATATTACAGCACCTGAATTTACAGCCCTTGACACTTGGTGGATGCTGCCAGAAACAGTCAAAGCATTGTAATGAAGACAGTGCTTCAGATCAGGGTCCTTAAAAGAATTTCACTGCAACTATTCAGAGATGCTGGCAGGCCTGAATGAACATCTGGCACCCACACATTGCTGATAGTAATAGAAATGCCTAAATTCCACATTTAATTTAATTGCAACACTTTACAGAAAAGGCCAGAGTCACTACTCCGGTTTTGCAGATGGAGAAGTTGAAAAACAGGAGGTGAAATGACCTGCACAACATTTGGCAAGCTGAGTTTGGAGTAGGACCCAGTCCCTTGACAGGTGTGGGAATAGCTGAGGTCCGTCCCTTTGGGAAGGGTGACTCAGACTGTGGCAACCTGAAGCAGCACTGAGAGAAGTCCCTGAAGTGGACAGTCAGCATCATGTCAGTGTAAATAATGGCAGGATTCAATTCAAGCTGCTGCTTGCTGCTGCTGCTCTTTCCAGTGGTGCAGGTTCCCTTCTGGACCACAGCTAGCCAGGGAAGGAAGGAATGCAAGCCAAAGAAAGGTTCTGCTCTGCCAGTCCAGATGGAAACAATTGCTGGGCCAGTGGAGGTGAGCACTCAGGAGGGGTGGGAGTGTCCAGACAGGGCCCTGATGTGTGTGTGTGTG